>WAAG01029063.1:23991-55830 GCA_013390105.1 Tichodroma muraria | reverse complement strand
CCCTTGTAAAGATTAAACTAGTAATAGAGAAACACTATCAAGGATGTAGTCAGATAGTTGGCAGCTGATAAAGGGAGCCTCATCCAGTGTAATATAGTGACTAGTAGGGATAGGTCTTTATATTAACAAGAGTTGAGAGAGGCAGCTGATCTTGCTGAAGGACACTTATCACCCACATCTCTTTCAGGCTGGGATGTATGTTTGATTTGACAACAGCAATGGTATCCCTTAATAGAGGATCACTTCTTTCTGGGGGACTTGCTCAGACATTAAGTGTTTGCCAGTATATCCTATGCACATGTATAAATAAAAAGCATTACATTGATGAGAGATCCTTGCATATAGCCTAACTGATCAGCAACTTATTTTGTAGGTCTGCTGAGGAGTTAAGCAGTGAACATCATAGTGTTGATGCAAACTTCTTTTGGTTTGAACCTTGAGATAGTTTTGCCTCTTAAAATAGTTAAATGACATAATAACAACAGCCGAAGGAAAAAAAAAAGGTAACAGTTCTTTAAAGTCTTTCTATTCCTTTTATTCCCTACAGAAATGGCAGGATATTATTAAGGAAGTCAAGTTCCTCCAAAGAATAAAACACCCTAACAGTATAGAATACAAAGGCTGCTATCTGCGGGAGCATACAGCATGGGTAAGCATCTGCTGCTCTGCACTTCTCTTGCCTTGGTTAAAGGTGCTTTGAAATCCCTCCAGCTGGATTTTGGGAGACACTTGGGCACTGGTGTTGCACAGACTGAGATGAGCATAGCCAAGGGCCTTACAGGTGATCAGCAAACTGAATGTACTTTCTGGAATCAAGATTTAAGGAAATTTTCCCTTTTGCTTAGATTACATGTTGCTGTTCTGATGTATCTGGCTTGATAAACTGAGTATTTGAAATAGTGTACACCCCTCACTAATAAAGTTTTGTAGTGCAATATAATAAATCATATTATTGAACTAATAGTTTAAGTTGTAAGTACTGTTTTGTGAAGTAGCTTTAATAAATCTGTAGGGCAAAGTTTTAGTTTCTTTTTTTGAAATCTGACTGGGACAGAATCTTAAGTAAATCCCTAAATAGCCCTTTAATACTCTGATAAGCTTGTTAAGTGCAGTTTAACATTCCTGTTAAGTATGTGCATATAAAATATGATATGTAATACAATACCTAACTGGTTGTGTATGTGGTTTGGCCTTCCTTACAAGTGGTGTTGCTTGGTATCTTACACAGGAGGGTTATGCCTAGTTCCAGTTAGAGCTGTACTTGTGGGAGGGCTCAGTGTGACAGTGCTGGGATGGAGCAATGGGTACAAGCAATACTTGCTTTGTTATGGCAACCTGCACTGTGTGCTCCAGGAATTAGTTCTGGATTTCTCCATACAAGCCTAGAAAACATATATTTACTATTACAGATTTTCTAACTACTTTGATTTCTTCCTATAACAGCTTGTTATGGAATATTGTTTAGGATCAGCATCAGACTTACTAGAAGGTAAGTAAGTCACACATGTTTATTTGATGGAAAGTCAGAAGTAGAGTACTGAACTAGGAGGTTACAGCATCACAGAATTTTCCTTGAGTTTATAGTTTTGTTTGGGGCCAGAGCCTGTATAAATAGGCATGGTTTGTCAAGTTCTTGCATAGTTGTAGTGGTTTTTCTGTAGAATATTGGCTTTCCCGGGTGCTTAGTTTCTCCTTGGGTCATATTATTTTAAAGTTGTCAGTCAGCTGTTTGTTTGCTTCTGAGTTCTCTTCTGGGTTCTCTTGCCGTGACAGTTCAAGATTTACTTCTGAAAACCCTTGCTGTTGATCCTAATGCTTACTAACAACTGTAGGCCTGTTGACTAGAATAGCACTGCAGCAGTGTTTGGGTTGTGCTTGATGAGGTTTTTCATTAAGTGGTCATTTTTCTATCAGGCTTTTTTCTTGTAGTGAACTTTCTTTGAAGAGATATGTATGGCCAGTAAGTTATTCCTTTCCTTGCCAGAAGCATTTTGGGACCAAAAGCTGAGCTGCCAGAATCTCATCTGTGTTGCTACAATTTATTTGTGTGTGAATTGCTGTAAATTTCTGGGGTTTGGTGTTTCACTTCATTAATGGAAAACTGGATATTGAGTCTTAAGTAGTTAATTGGGAGAGTGGTCACATAACTGACAGGAATGTAGTTTATGGTTGGAGAGTGGTCTCTTTGGTAGTAAATAGCTGCTGGTTTACAGTTAGAAGATTACATCTGATTATAGAACGTACTCTGTGAACTATTTTTACATTTGCTTCTCTTGCTGAACCTAGTGAAAGTGAACTTTTAGTATTTCTGTTTACATTGTTAACAGTACTGGCTTGCATGCTGCAAACGGTATTGTTTTCTGTAATATTGAATTTCACATAAATTCTTTCCTTAAGTTCATAAAAAGCCATTGCAAGAAGTGGAAATAGCAGCAATTACCCATGGTGCTCTCCAGGGATTAGCATACTTGCATTCTCACAATATGATCCATAGGTAAGTGGTTATGCTTTTGTGTCTCATACACACTTAAGTGTAATTTTTTTGTTGATTGTATCCCCTCCATCCCAAATTCAACATTGTAAGCAGAGATTTTATTTTCACAGTATCCATATGCTCCCAAACAAGTGATTTATAGTAGTCTAAACGCTAGCAGGCTCTGTATCTGCACATGCACTGTCTTACAGCTGGTGTTCATAATTTCTGCAGAATTCCTTCAAATCTGCTAACTTTTTCAGTGCTGCTTGTCCCTGAAGCAGTGAATAGCAAGTGCACCCAAAGAGTTTGTAGGAGCTGCAAGGCCAAGAATGCTGGGGCAGGGAGAGCACTAATTCTTGAAAAATTAGTTTTACACTAACACACATGTTTAGAAGCACACAGTAAGTTTGGGATGCAAATGTTCTTTGTGTTTAAAGTAGCTTCTGCATTTTAGTAGGGTGAAGAATTTGAATAGTTACATTATTAAGGCCTTTTAAAAAACTTCGATAAAGGACGTGCTTGAAGAAGAATTCAGAAGGTTTTGCTGAACTGTATGTGAAGCTTATCCTGTTGTTCCATTTAAAGTTCATTTTTAAGGCAGACATTAAGACTAACATGTAAGACAAAAGAATCCAAAATCAAGGGCCACTTCAAGCAATTAACCTAATGGTTAAAGACGTTGTGTGTGGAGGAAATGTGAATATTTTGCAGCTTGAACATGTGAATATTGGTGTGTTTCATAGTCTGTCCAATAGAGAGTTTCCTCCTTTGGAGAGGAGTAATACTGACACTTGTATTCTATCACCAGAGATATCAAGGCAGGGAACATCCTGCTTACAGAGCCAGGACAGGTGAAACTTGCTGACTTTGGGTCTGCTTCCATAGCATCTCCTGCCAACTCATTTGTGGGGACGCCATATTGGTAAGCCAAGAGTTTAATTTATTTCTGGCTTTGTGAAGTGAAAGGATCATGTATTGGCTGTTTAATATACTTGGGCTTATTGGAGCTGGCTTTGTAATCTTCCAGTTGTGGTGGTGATAAAATGTACTTTGTTAGAAAAAAAAGTTTAAATAATAAGTAGGCTCTTGAGTTCCAACAAACTGTGTATCCCTGTGTTTGTAGTTCACAAAAAGTAATAAAAATATTTTGCTGTTCCTCTTAGACTGACCTAAAGTGGTAGAGGTGGGATTGAATCATCTGTAATATATTTTAATCACTCCCCCCAGTGGTTTAAACAATTCATGTATTCTCACCACGTCTGGTTCTTGAAATAACTGGAGTGTTTCTTCTTTCATAGGAAAGGCCAGGTTCACTGAACCAACCCCTTTGCAGATCCCTTGTATGCTTTTGATCTCTTACACCTAATCTGTGGTGTTTACTCAACTGCATGTTATAATTATTTCACCAAAGTTGGTCAGCCAGCTAAACTATTGGAAATGTGGGAGGGTGAGAAGGTGGTGATACTCGTAAGTGGAAAGCTGGGCAAAGCACAGGAGAATGTCACACAGCCTCTGCAGGCCTGCACTAGTGTGGGTGCCTGGTCTTTGTTCCCAGTATCCCATGGTCATTCCTGATAGCTTGGGGAATGATTCGTTTGTGGTAGCTGAAATGAGGGAAACAGCTTATTTCGTACTGATGAAGATAATGTGTTCTGTTGCCTATTTTGAGCACCAATTTCTTTTCTTAGGATGGCCCCAGAAGTGATTTTAGCCATGGATGAAGGGCAGTATGATGGCAAAGTAGATGTTTGGTCTCTCGGAATTACCTGTATTGAGTTAGGTAAGTTATTTCCTTTGAAAAAAAATTAAATTGTAGTTATTCAATGCCTAGAACTTATTCAGCTGAATCACAGTGCAGATTTGTGTTCCCTTTCTTATCCTGGTTTCTCTGGGCCTTGAGTTTTAGAGAAAAGAGTAAAATGTGTTTTCTAGAATTCAAGACCAAGTCTGCAGTTTGATGTTTGTGGAACTGGTGTTTTCATTACCTGAAGAAAAAGAGTTATATAGACAGAGTAGCCAAGTGATATCACTTAGGGTGTTCACATTCTGTGGGAGAGGCAGTTAACTTCTGAACTGAAAAACAGTCAATTGCTGAACAGCTTTAGAAGTGACCCATTGAAGGTACCAATGTGGAGATGCATTTAGTGATATAAGTTGATATTGTTTCTGTGAAAATTTAGCATGCATTAACAAATTCTGCAATGATGAAGTTCTGGAGAAGTGAACAACTTCAAAGCTGTATTTAGTGTGCGTTGTCACTTCTGAATAGATTTTTATTTTCCTTAAACGAAAAGATACGAAACAATCCAATGTTGAAGTGCTAACCTGAAACTTAAAACCTGAAGAAATGATGGCATTGCCAGTAGAACAGACCCTTTAAGGCAGGATGTGAGTTTAAAGGGACGTTGTTAGTATGGCATTCTGTTTAAATTTAACATGTCGTGTTTTCTTGGAACAAAAACGCCCTCGCTGAAGCACACCATGCACCTGAGGCTGCCCTCCCATCCTTGTCAGATCTGATTGCTCGTGCTCCAACCCGACCTCCATGGAGGAGCAGCCCAGCCAGGCAGTGAGAGCTCTCAGGAACACACTAATCCATGTGAACTGCACAGTTTAGCTAAAAATGCTGTCTGGCATTCCAAACTGTCAACTTCATTTTCTTCCAGGACGCAAAATAGATTCCTTCTTCAGAGCAGAGATTTTTTTTGTTGTTGTTATTTTTTTTTTTTTGGTTGCCAATATAAAGCAAGTTGAAGGGGTGTGACTGTCATGACAGAATCCTGCTCCGAGTGGAGTAAGGAGACTTGGCTGGCTGCAGGGCTCCAGGAATGCAGTGAGCTCATGGCCACCACACCCCCGGGAGTCCTGCACGCCGCGTTCTTCCAGGATGAAGCGTGTTGGGCTTCGTCTACGACTGCTGGCGTGGTGGGAGGTGAGACTAGGTCAGGACAGCAGAGCAGTGTAGGCTGGGTCTGTGTGCCTGGCTTGTGTTGCTTTGAGTAAGCATGGGAAGACAGCAGGGAAATGAGATGTCTGGTAGTCTTCTCAAAATATCACTTAGTCTTAGAAATGGTTGTATTGAGGGGCTCAGTTTCAGGGTTTCCAGAAGATTTCTATTTTATTCAGGTGAGCTAAGAGGAAAAAATGGATGAGAGAACAGTCAGGTAAAATAGTTCAATGAATAATCTGTCTGATCCTTGATAGCAGCACCTAGTTATCTGACAGATTAGAGGAGTAAAGTGCTGAATTTGAGGAAAGACTTAACTCCTCAGTTTACCCATTCTGAGGAATTTATAGGGCTTAGTCCATCCTGCCATAGCTATGAGCAAACCATGACCTCTGATCCACAGTTCAGTGCTACTATTCAACTCAGAACTGAGGAGCAGGCTAAGAAAAGTAGCATTATTTTTTCCTTGTTTATTTTTTTTTGAGGAAGGAAAGTTTTCTGTTGCGTTTTCATTAGTGTAGGAACGTCCTCGTGGCCTGACCAGCTTCTCTGGAATGTCTATGGTGAGGCTGAGCTTTATAAAGTTTGCCCCATAAACATTCTGATGAAGCTTCAATTTTGTTGTTACAGTGAGATCATCTCCTTCCTCATTAAGCTTTCATGCTGTGTCAGTCTATAAGGGTAACACAAGCTTGAAAGAGAGAAGAGCCAAAGAGAAGGCAACTCTCAAAATAGTATAAAGAGTTGGCCTGTTGCTGACTTCCTGCTCATGTGCTTAGTCAGTTAAGTGTGATTTGATGGTTCTTGTAACCAGCTTTTTCTTCATCACTGCTGTCCTGCTAGAAATAAATATTTCTTAGCTTTTTAACAACTGTAGATTAAAAAAAACAAAGGGGGAGGTGTATGAAACCAAGAATGCTTAGTGGCTAAACACCCAGTGTAGAGCTTACTGTTAACTTACTCCTATTTTAGTACATTACAATGAGTCAGAGAACTCAACTATGATAAACCACGTAATTTAAAAGCTTGAGACGACAAGGCATTTGATCTTCAAAGGGCTTTCATCTTCTGCAATGGCACAGGACGTATGCCAACATATCTGTCTGATTGTAGGGTAGGGTTGGTTTGGGGTTCCATGTTCAGGCAATAGGGATTTTGCTGATGTGGTTTTCTTTTTAAAGGGACGTAAACTGTATAAAAAAAAAAAAAAAAGAGCAACAACGCGAGACTATCTCCCTGTGTAAAAACTTCTTTTCTCTTGTGTGCAGCGGAAAGGAAGCCTCCTTTGTTTAACATGAACGCAATGAGTGCCTTATATCACATAGCGCAGAATGAATCCCCTACACTACAGTCTAATGAATGGTGAGTATTGCTGAGGGAGGAATGTTGCAGGGGATCGCTGTAAATGGAGTGCTTTGTCAATACGAGTTCTTGAAATGGCTGGAGTCCTGTTGGGAGGATGTGAGCTGGAAGGTTCTCGTTAGATTCACTATACATTTCGTACACAAAATTGACCAATTACTAAATATACGTTTGAGATTCGTCAGTGTAGTAGGAACAGGACAGGCTGCTGGAAGAACTTAAGATCCTGTAAAAAATTCTGTTCATTGGTCAGAAAACTTTTGAAGCTCCCAAGCTAGCCAGAACTGTGGGTTTCAGTGTTTTTTTTGTCACAAACCACAGTGTCACTTTCTAAATCCTGTTTTGTTGAAGTATCGCTTTGCAAGATGAAGACACAGCTTGTGTGTGGCAAGTGTCTGTTGCATAAACTTCAGAAGAATAAAGCACAGTAGTAACATTTTGCGCCTCCCAGCCTCAACAACTGTCTTTTGAAAACAGCAAATACAATGAACTAATTTCAGAAGTTAAAAACTTCCTAATTATGGTTTATTGAACCATAGTTCTTGGCCTAGGAGCTACAAGCATCCAGATGTGAGGATCTTGACTCCTTAATGAATTAAACTGAGTTGTCAACTTAGGTGGATTTTTTTTTTTCCCTCTCCTCAACACAGGTCTGATTATTTTCGAAACTTCGTAGATTCTTGCCTCCAGAAAATTCCTCAAGACAGGCCTACATCAGAGGAGCTTCTGAAGGTTGGCTTGCTTGTCCTTTCTGTTTTCCATGTGGCATTAAAAGGGACTGTGCCCTGTGATGATGATCTGTTTCACCTACTGTACAAGGTTATGGTTAATGATGCTCAAACACCTTTGAGCTGGGAGTGCTGTGGGGTGTACTGAGCTGGCAGCCCTGGCTTTACTGCCTGTCTGCAGTGTCTGAGTGTTCTCCAGGTGACTTTCCAAGCCAGCCTTGGAGTTCTCATCATAAAAGGTCACTCCACCAGGTGACACTGGATGACCATCGACTTGTCGAGAGTTTTAGTTTGTAAACTCATTCATTCCAGTGATTATAATTAATCCTGACAGAGCTGCCATGCATTAGCTAACAAATAGCTTTTGTTACTTCCCTCTGTGTTCTGTGCCATAGAACACTCCAATGTGCTTTACACAGTTCCTGAAATCCACTGTTAGGGAAAAGGGGGCAAAAGAAAGCAATTTTTCCTCCCAGTATTTTTCTGTGGCATGAAAAAGCCTCAGCAGTCTGCAGGCTTTCTCTTGCTTTATTTCTTAGCTTCTTTTTTAATTCTTCTTTCGTGCTCCTGAATGCTGCAGGTACTTGGTTTTGCTCACTGTAGTCTGGAGACAAAGCCAGTGGGGTAGATTGTTGCAAAAGGCTGACATGTGATCAGAACTCATAGGGAAGTTGGGTGTTGGAGCTGCTTTTTTGTGTGACTTTGATGGATTTCCTTTGTGGCATCAGGTGGCATTCAGAATTTTGCTAACTTGTCATTCTCTTTACAGTGCTTCTGACATTTTGGGTTTCTTTTTATCCTGGCCCTGTTTCTGCTAAACAGTGTTCTTCCAAATTTTTTGCATTGCAGGGAAATGGATGCTATTTATGAAGGTTTTATCAGCACCTTTTTGCATGTTTTTACCTAAAAATGGCACTGAGGACTTGTGCCTCTTTGAAAACTGTCTATTCAGAAAGTAAATGCAATTATCCAGGAAAGGTTTCAGTGTGGGTGTGTAGTCCTGCCATTTCAGAATTCTACGGATTGGTTTTATTTTGAGCAATGTGCTGCAATTAAAGAGAACATTGATGGAAATTAAACGTTTGGGAACACATTCCTTCCATAACTATAGTTTGAAACAGCTGCATGCCACTTTACAGGGACAGGTAGGGAATGTGCCATGTTGGAAACAGCATTGCAGTTCTCCAAAGGAACAAAATGAAAGTAGTGGTTGTGTTAATAATGACTCATGCTTGCACAGCACACTGCATCTGGAGACTGCAAAAGCTGCTTCTGACATACATAGACAGTTTTTGCTTTACCTATTGGCAAAATGTAGCCACCTTTGCAGAGAAATGTGGTGAATATCTCCAAGAGAAGAGTAGAACATGGGGAACTGTTCCAGGACCAGGCTCTAAGGTTCACAGCCTATTTTATGACTCAGAGCTGTATGATGAATATTTGATTCCTAAGCTTTTCTAAACAAGGAAAAGGGTTTTATACTGAGAGTTAGCTGATGAGCTAATTAACATTTGGTTAAAGATACTAGCCAGTCTAGCACCTCTAGCTTTTATTTGGTATTTGTTGCTCTTCCCTCACTTAACCACAAGTCGATAATGTCTCTGAAGTCTAGGTTTATAGCAGGCAAGTTTTCATGGCATGTAAAATGCCATTTCTGGGTTTCTACACCTTTATTTTTTGGTACAATCATTCTGAAATCTGTCTGGATTGTGAAGTCTAAAAATAATGCCAGTGTTAGCTGTGAAGGTGTTCTCCTCCTGTGCAGGGAAGAGGGCTAATAAACCCAACTAGAGCTCATCACTGTGTCCTCAAAGCACATGCATTGGAGGCACGAGAGGCCACTCACCTATTTGTGTGTCCTGCAGCACATGTTTGTTCTTCGAGAGCGGCCCGAAACAGTGTTAATAGACCTGATTCAGAGAACAAAGGATGCGGTGAGAGAGCTGGACAACCTGCAGTATCGTAAAATGAAGAAGCTCCTCTTCCAGGAGGCCCACAATGGCCCTGCAGTGGAAACACAGGAGGAGGAGGAGGTGAGAGAAATGCTGGATCTCATCACTGAACCAGAGAAAATGATACTGTCATTTAAATAACCACAATTCAGATAGTGCTGAAACGAAGGGAGGCTGTTTACACACCTGGCTGTAAACACTGTCTCCCTCTTTGTGCTTGGAATAAAGCTACCTCAAGGCACAAACAAGGACAAACAGGGTAGATGCCTAGTGCTGGCAAGAAGCTGTGCCATGTGTTCATGCTTGAACAGTCAGCTTCCAGTCCTGTAAATCCTCGCTTTCTTTGCCTGTTTATGAGGCTTCATGAGGACTCTTTAGCAACTGCAGTTAACCCTCTGTTTTGGCCATATGTACTGAGAATGTTGTTCTAAATCTAAGGCATAGAGATTTGTACTTGATTTATTAAAAAAGAAGAAAAGAAAAACAGGTCATCAGGGAAATCGATTTCTCTTTTTTGGGTTAAGTGCTGCAGTCACCATGCAGAGATGGAGACTCTGAATTCCAGTTCTCATGTACAGAAAGGAACCTGCAAGGTGCAGGGCCCCAGCTGAGCACTCAGGTGATGCTGGTGTCACAGCAGTTTCTGGTGACACGCTGTGGCTGATACACGATAGAGTTCAGCTTGTTAACAGGCTCGCTGTTGAAAAGAATCTGACATCAGCCAGTTAATCTTGACAAGGCTGACTCTTTCTCTCCCCAGCATCCCACAAGAAAAACGTTTCATGGCAATGCCTGGAGGGTGGAAAGTGCCACGACGTGGCAGGTGGATGCCTTTAGAGAGAAATGGAATGAACGTTCCATTTGGTTATGTCCGCAGGTACCACTGGGACGGGTTTGAATTTTTTTTCTAATTCCTTTCTCCTAGGAACAAGATCATGGTGTGGGCAGGACGGGAACAGTGAACAGTGTCGGAAGTAATCAGTCCATTCCTAGTATGTCTATCAGTGCCAGTAGCCAAAGCAGTAGTGTTAACAGTCTTCCAGATGCCTCGGATGATAAGAGTGAGCTGGATATGATGGAGGGGGACCACACCGTGATGTCAAATAGCTCTGTCATTCATTTAAAACCGGTAAGCGCTGGATTCTTACTGGAGAACTTCGAAGGGGTGAAGTGGGAGAGAATTTGGCAGGCATGAAGTCAGCTGTTCCCATTCCCAAGTCATTATTTGCAGTTTATATTGTTGTGCCCCAAATATATATATGAATGTCACTGGATACTTGGCAGAGTGGCTGTGAAGATCGATTATTTTTGTTAATTCACTAAAAATTATTTTACTAATGGAATTGTTTCAAAGGCAGTTTGCTTTATCAGGAGGAGTTGATATGGGAGGTTGTAAATAGCTTTGTCTGGTGGATGCCCTTAACATGCATAGCACTGCCTTGTGGGACAGCAGGATGTGTGAGTTCCCCTTTTTACCTTCTTGTTAGAGAATTCTTAAAGTCAGGACCTATAACAGAAGCTGAAATCACTTCTGCAGCACCCAGCTTCCAAGCATTTGATTTGAATATTTTGTTAATGAATAAAGTGTAGGGGGAAAAAATGCAGCAGAAACCACTTCCCTGCTTTCCCTGTGCCAGATGAAGGGTGGGCTGGGGAGTGCCCTCTGAGCTGGGCTGCTTTTGCCATGGAGGGGTTATCACTCATTTGCTCAAAGCACTACCGTTTCCATGGCTAATGATAGGTGTGGCTAGAATGTCTTGTTCTTTGCCCAGATATGCAACAAAGACACAGGTATTTCCTCAGGGAGTTAATTAGTGTATCATATCTAACTAGTAATCGCTCTGCGATGAATGACAAACTCAAAATAAGAATGTGGAATACACCATGACAAATTTTAAAATTTGCTTTGAGGTATTTCTGCAGTGGGTGTAATGAAATTCTTCCTCTGTCTTTCAGAGCTACAAAGATTTGTTGTTTTGTCTTTCAGACTTGATAAAATCTAGTTTATAGTTTTTATGTTTTGTTGAAGTAAACTGTTTAACTCAGCTTTCAGTTTTCCTTTTTTTTCTCATTTTCAGCTTAAATTAGTAATCTTCCTCTCAGTAATAAAAATTCACAATGAAGTTTCTGAAAGCAAAGGTCCTAGATCAGAACTCTTTTTGCAGTATATACCTTCACTTGGCAGGAGGATCTTTCACGGCTGATGAATGTAAAATGCTTTTTTTCTTCCTTCTAAATAAAAAGACCGAAATTAAAAATCTTTAGTAACACCGTTTCTCTTTATTCTCTGCCATTAATATTTGCTGATAAGGAGGAAGAGAACTACAGAGAGGAGTCGGATCCTCGGACAAGGGCATCAGAACCCCAGTCTCCTCCCCAAGTATCTCGCCACAAGTCTCATTACCGCAACCGAGAGCACTTTGCTACCATACGCACAGCGTCGCTGGTACGTGGAGGGTTGGTCTGGGGAGAGCTCTGCAGGAGGGGATGCTTTGAACACAGCCCTGTGCAAGTTCTCAGAGCTTTCAGAATATCACCAGAACGTGAGCTATCTTCGTTGACTGAGCTACAGTCACTGAAAGAATTTAGCGTCAGTTAATAAAAGCTTCAGTGGGACACCTGGGCAAATGTAATTTGCGTATATTAAATAGTCTCAAATCCAATGTGTCCTGTAGAATATAGGAAACCATTTATAATAATAAGCTGGTTTTTATTTTCATATGCATATTATGAACATTTGTGTGTGCGTGTGTGTACGTATCCACCCTCATTGTATTAGGCTAAAAGGCCATTATTTAGTACCAGCTTTATAACAATTGTACTGTTTTTCTGCTGGAGCCCATGTGAGCTTATCTCCTACAGCAGAATTGAGTTTTTAATCTGCTCTACAGCCATTAGGATGTGTGCTTTTCTTTACAAGAAAATCATATTTCTTAACTGAATTGTTTTCTTTTGTGGTTTGAAGACTGCTGAAAAGCAGATTAAGCAGCATTAACTTCCTCTGGCCCGATGTGGTTATCTTCCTAGGTGACAAGGCAAATGCAGGAACATGAGCAAGACTCTGAGCTCCGAGAGCAGATGTCTGGCTATAAACGTATGAGAAGGCAGCACCAGAAGCAACTGATGGCATTAGAGAATAAACTGAAGGCAGAGATGGACGAGCACCGCCTCAGGTTGGACAAAGATCTTGAAACACAGCGTAACAATTTTGCTGCAGAAATGGAAAAGCTAATTAAAAAGCACCAAGCAGCCATGGAAAAAGAGGTAGGAGGTTATGGTTTATCAGACCAACCCATGTTTGTTAATTACATCGAATTGTCCACTTCCCCTCACTGATGCAGAGATGACAGTGTGGACTCTGAGACATCTTGTTTTCAGGAGCCGAGCAAATTGCTAATTAGAAAAAGGTTAACACATCACCTCCCTACACTAAGGGGTTATGTAACTAGAGGAAAAGTATGTCCTTCATGGCAGTGGGCTACACTGAATGTTAGAATCCTGACCCCAGAAAAAACACTGTGAGGGCTTTCCTCCCTCTTGCCATGTCTGTGCTGTCAGTAATTGCCTGCCATTGAGTGTTGTGGAGGCAGATTAGCCTGCAGAGAAATGTGCCGACTACACTTAAATGTTCACTGTCTAGTTGTGTATGGATATGGGGGGGCTATGCTTTTAAATAATTGATAATGAAGTGGTGCTGCCTACAGCAATTATTATCGATTTTTGTTCATCTCTGATCTCTCAGTGGAAGGCTGAGGATATAGTTTATCATAAGGTTTTGACTTTGTTAGGCAAGATTAGCTGAACAATAGGGCTGAGGGAATGTGGCACTGGAGGAGGGCTCTACTAGGTGCCTTGATGGGATGGGAAATGAGGAGAGTGAGGACAAGCTCCTCTGACTTGGACTTGTTCAGAGGCGTGGTGAATATTGTGGTGATTGCCATGAGTTCTGGGTCTTGAGGCTGAAATTGGATGCGAGCCATAATCCATTGGGACTCAGACTGACTTGCCGCTGGGTTTGCTGTAGGCTAAGGTGATGGCCAATGAAGAAAAGAAGTTTCAACAGCATATTCAGGCCCAACAGAAAAAGGAATTGAATAGTTTCCTGGAGTCACAGAAGAGAGAGTATAAACTCCGTAAAGAGCAGCTGAAAGAGGTAACTCATCTCCAATGAGAAATGTGTGATATGGTGTGAGAGTGGTGAACATGCAAAAATAAAAGTGACTCTGTGCACCACAGATCTTCCACAGGATTGCAGTGAGTTCTGCATTTCATGAGCAGAGTCCTGTGTGTACTATATTTGTTTCATATCTTTGACCTTTGAGTAAGAGAATTTAGTTAGTTAGTTTGGTACCTGTATTGGTACCTGTATGTTTATCTTGTGAAAGTACAAACCTCTCCATTGTTTAATACTGCTTTTTAGCCTCAAACATGCAAATTTGACAATCCTAAGGAATAAAAAAAGGTAGTTTATGAAAGGTCATGAAGATTCTTCTCATATGTTGTTGTTGCAGGTAGTGGCCATTCCCTGCAGCAGTTAGTGGAGTTTCTTACCACTTAATGATATTCCTGTACAGGAACAAGAGAACAGGGCAGTAAAGATGAGCTGCATTTTTTGTAAGGAAAATACCTGTAAAACATTATTAATTTTAATGGAGAGAGCCATGTAATTATTTAATAATCATTGCATTTTAGTTACAATCGAGATCTCTGTGAAATGCTGAGAAGCTGTAGAATCAAACTTCTGATTCTTTTTGTGGAGTGACTGAAACAGTAAACACTATAAATAATTTTTTTGAAAGAACCATTTAATGCTCAACCATCAACATGTGTGACACAACTTTGGAACTTGCTCCAAAGGGAAATATTCCCAAACATAGGCATTTCCCAGGAGAGAAAAAAAAGGCTAAAGAGCAGCAGAGCCAAGAAAGATCTAACAAAAACTACAGTAGCGTGGGCTCTTTATAATAACATGGAATCTTTTTCTAAGTGGGCAGTAGATCACAGAGCACCAAGAAACACTGATGAAATACAGAGGAGTTCTGTCTCATACTTCAGTTGAAATGTATCACAACAAGTCTTAATTACTGCATGGGCATCTCTAGTATGCAATTCAAGCAAGCAGAGTCTTTTGCCAAAGATACTTCAAGCTGTATAGTACAAATGTGGAAACTTAAAGTTTTACCTGTGAACTTCTTTACATTGTTTTTGCAAGTTATGGCATCTCAGTGAGCAGCTCTGTCTTGACGAGTTACTGTAAAATAATGGGTATGTGCTCTGATCAAGCCAGACACAAAAAATTTTCTGATGTGTTTCATGTGGCTGGAGTTCTGTTTGAGCAACAGGACGTCAATGCTTTCCTTCTCTCAGTCCTTTGGGAGCCTGTAAAGATGTTTACCAGGCAGTATGGCAGTACCTCCAAGTGTTTTCAGTGGCAACCCCTCATTTTGACGTTTTCAGCTAATGTGTAGGTCTGGAAACTGTGGATGTAAACTAGTATTTTGGCCAGTGCAAAAAAAAAAAAACCAACAAAAATTTAGTTGAATCTATTCCACTGTGATTTGTCTCCTGGTATTTCCTTAGTGTTCCTTATGGGATGTGATGCATTTTAAAGAGGCTGAGATGGCACCAGCGTAGTTCAGTAGTTTATTGGTCAGGTCTGTCCAGTTCATGGCCAAGGAACTTAATGTAACTATTCCACAATTAATTACCTTGTGATTATCAGGAGCTGAATGAAAACCAGAGCACTCCAAAGAAGGAGAAGCAGGAGTGGCTCTCCAAGCAGAAGGAGAACATCCAGCATTTCCAGGCAGAAGAAGAGGCCAACTTACTGAGGCGTCAGAGGCAGTACTTGGAGCTGGAGTGTCGCCGCTTCAAGAGACGGATGCTCCTGGGCCGCCATAACCTGGAGCAGGACCTGGTTCGGGAGGTAAGGGAACAGGCAGAGATGAGCCCTGGATGCACCCTTGTGAAGAAGTGCACCTCACAGGAGCACCTGCAACCCAGCTCAAATCAAACAGAGGTGTTCGTTACCACATCCAAAGTGTTTTTGTAGAACAGTGATTGGATGCTTTGCGGTGCCATCTGGTAATCCTTGTGGTATCCAATGTCCAGGTTAATGCCTTATTGCAGGAGAGTTGTTAGGTCCAAAAAGTCATCAGACACAACAGTTAACAGAAAATGCTTACTGTGAATCCTGTTGAGCATCTAGAACAGGAAGAAGAAAAGTGAAATGAGGAAGGAAAAATTACCGGTGGCGTTGCTGCCTGCTGCTGATAAGACCAAGAAACTCTGTGGTGTGTCCTCAGATGCCTTGGAAAGAGAAATGGCCTTGCGAACAAAGCGAAATGTCACTTTGTCAACGGAAATCCAAGTAAGTACAAAGAACCTAATAATTCCCTCCGTCCTCCTGCTAGGAGCTAAACAAAAGGCAGACACAGAAGGACCTGGAGCACGCCATGCTGCTGCGTCAGCACGAGTCCATGCAGGAGCTGGAGTTCCGCCATCTCAGCACCATCCAGAAGATGCGCTGCGAGCTGATCCGGCTCCAGCACCAGACGGAGCTCACCAACCAGCTGGAATACAACAAGCGCCGGGAGCGGGAGCTGCGGCGCAAGCACGTCATGGAGGTCCGGCAGCAGCCCAAGAGCCTGAAGGTACTAAGTGGTGTAGGAACTCTGAAGGTACTAAGGGATGTAGGAACTCTGCGGCGATCTGGTGGTAGTGGAAAAGTGGTCCACGGAAAAGTGGTCCATTACAGCCCCAGGGCCAAGGTGATTTGAAGCTTGTTAACTTAAAGAGCACCATAGCTGTGGTGGTCAGGATTACAGGGTATTGCAGGCAGGCCACAGCAGCACTAGTCCCTTCTTTTCTTTGAAAAGCTCTCCTCAGCAATGTCCCTTCCTTTCTGGGGTAGTTTAAAATGCGTTTAATGTTCACAGCACGCTTTTTTTTCCCCCTCCTACACCATTTTCTGATCCTTCTCTCCCCCATATACAAAAATAAAATCAGTATTTCTGTAATGAAGAAGTGTCATTTAAAAACAAAACCCAAAAGCTTTGTGTTGCTGTGTGCATCAAAATGAACTGCACTCTCAGTCTTAGCTAACTCACCTGGTTAGTTTTTTTATGTTAAAGCTGGCATGGTGGCAAGTGGGGAGGGGGGATGAGAGACACCAGCCAAATGCAGTGTCCTCGGGAAGCTCCTGGCGCTGACCTTTGCTGTGTGTCTCTCATGCTGCCTTTGTAGCTGTGGTGGCTGACCAGAATTATGGGGCCTCTGTGATTGAGGCTTTTAGTGTTTTCATTTAAGCCTTCACTTCATCCGAAGAAGTCCAGTGGTTTATTCTGAAGTGTCTGAGAAGGGTGTATAAGGCCTTTCACAAAGCTGCCTGGTACATTTCCTTTGAGGAGGCAGACTTCTTCTCTCCACCCAGTGTTCAGCTGTGCCAGTAATAAAACGAGTGTATGGCATACTGAGCATGGGGTTTCTCAGTTGTTCTACATCTTTCCTCTTCATGATATTTTCCATCTGACTTAGTTTTCACCACCTGCAAGTTATCTTCTTACAGAGAAAATAACCAACTTGAAAACGGAACTTCAGAAGAGAAAAAAACAGTACCTGATTTGTCAATATTAGAATAATATTAAATAGTGAAAACCTGGCTTGTGAGAGCAAGGGACCATCTGATCACTGTTGAGAATCTCCAAGGATATAGTGTATAAATAGCAGATGACTTCACAGGGAAGCTGTGTTGCACTCTGAGCTGAATAAAACTGAAGCAGCTGTATTAGGTTGATCCTTCTGAGATTAGCATGAATGAGTTCTGCCTCCCCAAGGTGATGTGGTGCAAACACGAGTGGGCAGCATGTCCGTCCTCCTTCCCTGGCTGCTGTCGGGACAGCAGGATCTGTGGTACTTTGTGCTGCAGGGGCTTGGCTGCCCTCTCACCTCTGCAGGCTCTCCAACCCCTTCCCTATTCCAGGGAGGACAGGGCTGGAGTGTTTTGCAGGGAGCATGGAGAGCTTGCACTTTGCTTTGCATGGCTGTTCTGTGATTAGTAAAGGATTTCAGGCTTGAGCTGTCAATCCTGCACCTTTGCGTACATGCAGTGCTAACAGCACAGCCCTTGGACAACCGTTGGGTTTGTAGCACAATCCCCTCTTTATCGAGGCTATTCTCTAGCATTAACTCCTTCTCCTGCTTCTGACTAATGCAGGCAAGTATTCTCAATTGAATAGATAATTTGGCCATTTGTTCAGTTTCTCTCCCCAGCAACGTTTTCCCTCAAGGGCACATTTCAGGCTTTCCCTTTGTTATTTAGCGAGGCCCTTTGTCCTGGAAGCAGGTTTTTAACGGTCAGTGTCTGTTCTATGACAGCACCAGAAGGACCCATAACCAGAATTCACCCTTCAGTGAAAACGGCTGTTATTATTTCGAGTGTTTTAATTGTGATGCAAATACCCTCTTGCTGGTATTTCACAATACTAGGTCAAAATGATCTTGTCAGAAGTCTGACTGGAAATCTTACCCCTCCCTTCTGTTTCCTGTTGTTAAAGCCTTTGGATTGGGAGCCTGTAAACAGTCTGGTGTCCAAGCAAGACTTCACAGAAAATGAGGACAAAATAGGTTGATAGTGTTCTGCTGTGACCAGGTCCCTGATGGGAATGTGTAACCTGCTTCCACTTCCCTTAAGGGCAGTGAGAAACAACCTTAAAGGTTTCCTGGAAGGAAATAACTTTCTGTGAAATTTAGAAAGGTTAAAAGTGATGCATTCCTCTTCATGATACATGTTTTGATTTGAATGAAACTCATCTTTCTCCTGTTCTCTGCATCAGGTCAGCAAAGTGTTATTGCTGTTTTATGCAGCAAAGTGTGCTTGGGCTGGGTGTGTTGTTTGATCCCCCACTGCACCTTTTGAGGTTGCTGCAAGTGCTGTGCTTATCACCTGCCCTACTGAGCCCTGAGTTAGTGCCAGGAGCAGGCAGTGGAGGGGCTGATGTGGCCATGCACAGAGATCTGCCTCACTGGTTCAGATCCCAGAGCTCTTCCAACTTACTCTGACAGGAATCTGGTCCTGTGCTCTGTTTGTGCCTCTAGTGCTTCAGTATTTGGCATGGTGCCTACCAGAGGGAAGGCCCTCATGTCTGATTTTAATGATTTGTGTTTATTTATTTATTCTTACCATGGTGAACTTGACCATTTCTCAGTTAACCATCATCACTCATCAATTCTGGGTTTTGCTTTGTTAGTAGTATCCCTGCCAGCCATCCCATAGAAAGATACAGACAACTCCAGAGCACCCTCCTTTTCAGGATCTTGAAATACTTAGTAGATGTTACTTCACAGGCTGCTCTGAAGGCAGGTAAAAGAAAAAAAAAGAATTTCTTCAAGGTCAAACAGCAAAACTGGATCCCAATACCTTTTCCAGGATTGATGTCTCCCAGCCCTGTGTATATTCACAGCTATCTCTAAACAATACAGAAATGCTAGCAAGTGCAAAGGGAGGAAAACTCCATCTCTAGTAAGCCTCCAGTGGGACTGGAGAATTGTTTTGTTTGCTAGACCAGAACAGTACTACTGTTGTGTGGTGTACATTTTAAAGCATCTAGTCTTTTTTGGGTTTCTTTATGAAAACCAGGCTCATAATACCAAGGGTTAGAATATATCTTATATTCATCAAACCCTCAATGGAAAAAGCATTGCTCTTTTTTCCTGTCCTTTCCCATGCACCAGATCTGCTTCTTTTCATAACATTAAGTGCTGATCATATATATGTGCCATACAAGCACAGTCGTGTAAGTATGGCTTTTGGTGCTAGTAAATATTAGTCCTGTCCCTCAAGAAGTTTTCTTGAAAAGCAACACCCAGGACTGGATCCAGTCCAGTGACAAATGTGAGGCTCTTTGTGCAGAGACAGCTGTATTTAGGCTGGAGCTTTGTTATAAAAGTGTCTGTATTGTAATTGTTTCACACAGTAGCAGTGTCAAAGCAGCTGCAGCAGTAGTCATTGCCTCTTGTGTATTTTGCTTCCCTCCTTGCACTGTAGATGTTAATATACATTTGTGGATTCTTGAACTCATATCCTTAATGTAATCCTAAATATCCATTTGAATGGATATTTCGCTCATTTGAAACATGCTGGTTTTTTCTTTGTGTCCCCTCCATCTTTCCAGTCAAAAGAACTACAGATAAAGAAGCAGTTTCAGGATACATGCAAGATCCAAACCAGACAGTACAAAGCACTGAGAAACCATCTGCTGGAGACCACGCCAAAGAGTGAACATAAAGCTGTCCTCAAACGGCTCAAGGAGGAGCAGACCCGGAAGCTGGCTATCCTGGCTGAGCAGTATGATCACAGCATTAATGAAATGCTCTCTACACAAGCTGTGAGTCGCCTCCGAGGGACCCAGGGTTCCTCAGCCAAAGAGGGATGTTTGCATTTTAACCGCTCTGTATCCTGACAGCAGGCTTTCTGCTTCCTTGCTGCACACGCCATTCCCTGCACAGTCCTTCCTCTGTGTTTAGAAAGCATAGTTCAAACGCAGAGGAAAGACTTACCACCCCCTCCAGGCAGGCTGAAGCTGAAGCTGCTGTTGCAGAGATGCAAAGTGATGCATCTGTGTGGCCAGAGGACTGCTTTTGCATGAAATGCGGCAACATAAACATCCCTGTTAGAGCATCATTACATAGTGTGCAACTGGCTGTCCTAACTCATTTAGATTTTGATTTGTTGATGATACCGACCCAAGCATGTGCCACCGGTGGAAGATGCTCATTGAGTCATGGAGGAGTCCACAGTTTTGACTGTAAATCTGAGGTCAAAGTGTTGTGAAAGTTCTGTGATTCCTCCTTTAAGAGATTCCTTCTTTAAGGAATGACCACATGAGCAATGCTTCAAATCCTTGCTACAGCTAAATGTGCACTTTTCTTTGCCATTCTTGCATATTGTGTCCTGCTCACATCACTTTGTACACAAATTTAACGCTGTGAGGCAGGGTAGCTGGCTTCATTTATCATGGGAAGGTTAAAAGTTCAGTATCATACTGCTTTTAGGTTTATTTCATTATATCCTTGTGCCCAAAGTCCTGCACTGGCAGGGCTATGGACTTAAGTCTCCTGGGTAGAGGTAATTGGTTAATCCAGTTGAATAGAGCAAGAGAACTTCTCTTTGCCTCTAGCGAAAGGAGAGCTGAGGATGTTTGCACCTCCAGCAGTCTGGTCTCTGCAGTGTGGATCGTGGTTCCTGAGGCGCCACTGCTCATCAGCATCACTTGCATCAGTGCTGTGGGCTCACTGTCACCAGTCTTTGTCACTATAGGTCCTCTGTTCAGCGAAGCGAAGTACAATAGAGACCAATTGTATTGCTAAGAAAACAATGTCCCAACCCATTCTTCCCCTCCCCGCCGTCCTCCCCTGGAGTGTCAGCAGTGGTTACCCCGTGGTGAAACGTCTCTATTGTCTGTCTTTCCCAGCTGCGTTTGGATGAGGCACAGGAAGCAGAGTGCCAGGTTTTGAAGATGCAGCTGCAGCAAGAGCTGGAGCTGCTGAACGCATATCAGAGTAAAATCAAGATGCAGGCAGAAGCCCAGCATGATCGGGAGCTGCGTGATCTTGAGCAGAGGGTGTCCCTCCGCCGGGCCCTCCTGGAGCAGAAGGTAAAGTGGGCATGTGAGCATCCTAAGCACACTCCATATTTCAGATCTGAAATTCCACTTATCAGTGAAAGAGAAACTGCTCTTACTTTTGCTGTATATAGCAACACAGATCATTTGGGTGTTTGTCTCTCTGGGGTTGAAAGCTCAGTGACACAGACTAAACTTTCTGCCAGCTCAGCCCTCCTGTGTGAGCAGCTTCTGGCTGGGATAGAGCTCCCTGAAGTGTGCCAGAGGGGGCTGTGCCTCTCTGGGCAGAAGGGAAGGAAAACTGTTCTCTCTGTCTGTGAGCTGGAGATTGGCTTCCCTGGTCCCTCAGAGAGCAGAAAGTAACAGCCTAAAGATAGGGGCTGCAGTTTTCTTATGAAATGATGTGTCTTATGAGCGAAGTCAAGTAGCCAAAGCCACAGGTATGGTGCATCTGCTGCTGCCCAGATCTCAGCTTGTAGTTGGCTATGTGTATTCAGGTGCTTCTTGTTGAAGTTTGCTTTTCTGTGCAGTGCCAGACGTGTGTAGAATTTTGAGTGGCATACACGGACCAAGGGAAGGGAAATGCACCAAAATCTGGTGAAAGGAAATACACTGTCAGCCTTCCTCCTGCAGTTGTTTTCCCTTTGGACTTGCCTTATAGGTGTCAGCCATTACCATTCATATGACAGTTCCCAATTTTGTTCATCAGTGTGTAATAAATCAGGGTGATTACTCTGTTGCCTCAAGGTTCTTTACACTGAAATTCTTCCAGGGGCTAATGGATGGATGCTGGGATAGTCCACAGAGCAGTGCTCCACCACACGGCCAGCTGAGGGAGCATCCCCAAGGAGGCAGCCCTGTTGGGCTTTGGTCTTCTGCAAGGAGACAATTGCTCTCAGAAAATAGATGAATTTGTGAAAGCAGAGTTCCTGTGTGTCACTCGTGTGCAATAGCTGCCTTTAGAAACCACTGCTGGTTATTTTGGTCCCAGCTCCCGTCACAGCCTGGCACGAGTATGGATTTATCTGGAGGTGCATTGCCCTCTGGTGGCATGAGCTGCTCGGGGAGGAAGTGCCACTGAGCCAGTGCTCCCTGCTCTGTGGGAGCAGCATATATTGCAGAGTGTTGGAAGCTGCAGTGAGACCAGCGACTCAAAGAAACCCACATCAACCAATAATATTGTAGAAGTCTTCCATTGTGTACCAGGCTTGAAGCCTCTGTGCATGGAAAACCCCTATGGAGGATTTGACATCAGTAATGGGGATAGGAAGCTTAGCAATACTATTTCACAGAAAGGAAAAACAGATAAGAATGTCACCTAGTATAATTTTCTGTGTTTATGTCCCTATATTGCCTTAGAATAGCAAAAAAATTGATGGTGCTTCATCTTTCATAGGTTTCTGTAGTAATATGTGCAGTCTTGGCACATGAAAATCACAAGTCATGCACCAGCAATGAAACCTTGGTGGGGTTCCAGTAACTTGGCAGTGACTCAAGGGCAAACATGTGGGTCGAGAGGCAGACACATCGTTCTTCTGCAGGGGTGTTTTTTGGGAGGAGAGGTGATATTCTGTTTTTGTAAGAACTAAGAGTTTCGAGTGTTCTGGTGTGGGTCCCTCAGCGATGTCACCTGGTGTTTGCTGGCATGTGCTAACTGAAGCTGGCAGCCAAAGAAAGGGCAGGTATGTGCACAAGATGAATGTCTGCGTTTATATGCACAAATAAATGTGTAGCCTGTGGCAAAGTCAGTCCCTGGTGTTCAATAATAAACCAGATTCCAGAAGTTAGTGTATGCATAGAAATCTGCTTCCTTTTCAGCAGGCTGCTCTTTACTTTTGGTAGTGCCTATCACCATAACTCATCAGAGCATGTGTGTTACCTCCAACCCTGGAGTAAGGAGGGAGTAGCCAAGCCCCATTGATGTGAAATGTTGTTTGTATTGCACCAGCAATGAGCATGTCCCAGGAGTGTCTTTAAAAGAGTTCAGATTTAGTCATTTCCTTCCCACATGCCTCAGACACTTCATTTTCAGAGTGGTTTGAGTGACGTCACTTTAACAAAGTGTCAGGCCTTTCAGAGAAGTTCAGTTGCACCAAGTCCTGTGTGTTACACTGTCACTGAGACTGAAAACAGTGACATGCTGAAGACATTGAAAAAAGAGGATTCTGATTCTACTTAGATAGCAGGACAGGAGGAAAACAAGAGCATTTTAAAGAGCTAGTGTTAGAGACAGTACCTTCTTCCTCTGCTGCTTTTGTGGCTTTCAGCAGGAATAGTGAGCAGGGCTGCTCAGTGCAGAATCTGTCACTCACCTAGAGTAACAGGCAAGTGGAGAAGGAATTTCTGAAAGCCCCAAATGGCTCAGGAGATGACTCATGCTGGAGCAGATTGTTTCCTCAATTCCAGATGAAATTGCTTTGCATATTCCCTGACTCAGGCAAGAGAGTGCTTACAAGTACAAGGCTCTGCCTGGTGCCTTCAGCACAGACCCAGATAACACCTCTTGGCCATGTTGCTGCTGACAGCAGGGAGATGCCAGTGAGCTGTGCTGAGAGTCTTGGCTGCAGCTTTTTCCCCTTTTGGTCTTTTTCACCGAGGCCAAAAGAAGCTTTTTCAGAGCTGGCAAGAAGATAATGGGTTTTGGTTCTCCACCTGACTGCAAAGATTTCAATAAGAAAGGCTTTCATCCCTGTCTGATGGGTGTCAGGAGGCCGTAGTCCTGTGTTTTCAGTACTTAGAGTGCTGATCCCAGTGCCCCCACCAAAGTAGTCTTTGAAAACAATTTGGAACAGTGTTATGGGGGAGAAGTTGGAGTTACCAGCTTGCATATCATCTAGCTAATAATCTGCCACACAACTCAAACAGCACTGCCTATGTCCTTCAGCCACACACCCTGGAAAAAGTATCAGGGCAGTGAAATATGAGAAAACCAAATTAGGAAAGGGGTAGATAGGAGGTGATAAATAACATGAGCTAAGAAAATCTGGCCAGTGAACATTGGAGAGGAAGCTGAATGTGGGCTTGTGCATTGAATCCTGGAGAAAACAGCAGTCATCATCATAATCATCATCATCAGATTCAGCTACAAACAGTGAAGGTCACCATAAGCTGTGTTGGCAGGCTGTACCTAGGTGCTTTCCCAATAGGCTTCTGTGGAAACTGTAGACTTTGCTGTATCTCAGAAGATTAATTAGCGTGAAGCTGTTGGTATCAGTGCAAACTTTAGATTTGATTTGTGTATCCACCAGGGAACAGGGACCAACAGCCTTTAACTGGTGTTCACCATGCTTCGGCCTGTGCGGGTCCATGAGACTTAACCCTTAAGAAATTCACCCTTTTGTATTCAGAACAGACTGCGGGTCCATGGACATCTGATCTAGAGCCAGTTTCCTGCACAAACGTAGGGAGAAAGTCCCTCAGTAGCTGTTACAGGTCCTCCAGAGGCTGTGCCTGTCCTGCTGCCTACAGACTGTCTCTTTTTTTCCTTCCTAGATTGAGGAGGAGATGCTGGCGTTGCAGAACGAGCGCACCGAGCGGATACGAAGCCTGCTGGAGCGTCAAGCTCGCGAGATCGAAGCCTTTGACTCAGAAAGCATGAGGCTAGGTTTTAGTAATATGGTTCTTTCTAATCTCTCCCCCGAGGCGTTCAGCCACAGCTACCCGGGAGCTTCTGGCTGGTCCCACAATCCTACTGGGGGTGCAGGACCTCACTGGGGTCATCCCATGGGTGGCCCACCGCAAGCTTGGGGCCATCCAATGCAAGGTGGACCCCAGCCATGGGGTCACCCCTCGGGGCCCATGCAGGGGGTACCTCGAAGTAGTGCTATAGGGGTCCGCAACAGCCCCCAGGCTCTGAGGCGGACAGCTTCTGGGGGACGGACGGAGCAGGGCATGAGCAGGAGCACAAGTGTTACTTCACAAATATCCAATGGTTCACACATGTCTTATACATAACTTAAACAATAACTGAGGGTGGCAATTCCACTGGAGCTGTCTGCCAACAGAAACTGCCTACAGACACCAGCCCAGCAGCCTCCTCAGTGCGGTGCTGACGTGTGGAAGCTGGGTGCACATGGAATATTGTATTCATTTTGTAAAGCATTATGTTTTGTGTTTACTAACTGGGATGTCATAGTATTTGGCTGCAGGGTTTGGGGGGGGTANCTTGGGAGGGCGTCTGAGAAATATATGCAATTAGTCAGAAGAGTTGGCTGGTGGTCATCACACTGACAGGACAGAAGGGCCTCAGACTGCCCTCATCATGCCATCCATGTAGGAAGTCTGAGGGAGAATGGAGACCTCCTCCCATGTCCATAAATTTCGATCTGCCACCCTGCAAAAACCAGGCGAGCTGCCTTTAAACCAACATCCAGGGGAGGAACAGCTGGATCTTCTGTTCCATTTTTGTCATTAAATTGGATAAATTTCTAGGGTATTACCTCTGCCAAGAGGCATTTTCAAAGAGTTGTAGGTGAGGAAGAAGGTGAGAAGAGAGGCCAAGACACACCAGGGCTCAACAGGGCCCTTCTACCCAAGTGCCCGCTCCGTGTCATGTAAGAAGTGACATTCTCTCAGAAGGCACTGGTCAGCTTCCCAAGAACTCTGTGGGTAAACCTGTCTGGAGGGAACAGGCTAGGAATGTTTGAAATTGTCTGTCTGCTTTGGCACTCCCTGACTGTGCTACTGGTGGCTCAGATGAGGTTGGGCAGAGGAGCGTAAGTAATGCACTTGTACAGCTAATACTGTGACATCTCATTTTAGCTAAGCATCAGAATAATTCTAGGAGCCCAGCATAGTCCTTTTTGCTCCATTCAGAAATGTTTAGACTTTCAGCCAATCAGTCTCAAATGCCAGAGGTGTTCTGAAGGATGCCATAGTCACAAAATGCCATTGATCGGGTTTTTCATTATTACACTACATCCACCAATTTATTACCTTTTTGGCTTGTTGCAATTTCCTGTTTACATGTAGCGTGTAGCCAACTGTTGAAATGTTTAGTTGCCATGGTGTACCAGGAGGAGCTGAGCCAATGACTCTTTCCCAGCTGATGACTAACCCACATCACCACTGTAGATCTTGCTGCACGTGAGGCTCCTTTTTTTTATTATTTTTGTTGCTGCAATACTTCACAACTTTTACAGTCCCTTGAGATGCTGTGATATTTTGGCAGCGTATCACACCATGTGAGAAGGCACTACTTCCAGAGGGCTCATTGGAGCTGCTGTACTACTGAAAGGAAGCAAAGGAGGTTGTGAAATCCATACAGTGATAAAAGGTCAGGGAGTCTCATAACTGAATGACTTTGTGGCATCGTGTCATCCCTTAGTGCTGGGAACCAGAGGTGCCCCCATGCTCTCATGCCAGTTCTAGGACGGTCTGGGGAAGGACTGTGGGAAGAGCAGGTAGATGAAGTTTGGTTTGAGGCAAAGATTTCCGTCTTGGGGACTGACCAGCCAGGGTTCTTTGTAAATGTTTTTCCTTGCACACTAATCATCTTGAAGAAAACACTAGCTGCTAACTCTAGGATTGCCTTTAATATGTTTATAGGGCTCAAAAGCGAGGTTTTCCGAATGTGTTTGTCCACGTGACATATTTATATAGTAAATAGTGTCTCGCTGCTGTTCAGTACTCGACAGGGCGGCGTTCTTTCGTTAGCTAAATTAACATCCACTCCCAATCCTTAACTCTCTGCCAGTGTCCGGTGAATCCAGCTGGAACTTTCAGCATCTTGGCGTAGCGTATCACTCTAAATGAAGATGGAAACTCTACCAAAACATATTTGAGCAGTCCCTCAGTAAGGAGTTCTGTAGTACTAACAGTTGACAGAAGCCTGGGATGAGGTGTGGGTCCCACGGAGGTGTCTCTGGATGCTCCCAGGGACAAGTGGTGACTCTGAATTGTCCTGTCCTTTGCTCTGCTATGTTTTTGTGTGGAATTGGATGTTTTGGGGTCACTCTTTTGCATTGCAGTGTTGTTCAAATGCAGGGAAACTCATTTAGGAAAGGTACCTGTGTTTTCCTAGGTTTGGAAGGAGAGACGAAATGAGAGGCCAGAATTGTATTGGGGTTCACAATGCAAGTGTGGAGGGCGTTCCCAGAGCATGGTGCTAGCACAGCATTTTGAGTTCAGCTCCTCTATCCCAAACAACAGCAGCTACAGTGGGGACAGGCTATACCTGCAAGTTCAGTGGGTTCATTCTTCTGCTTCTGTTATGGTTTGAATTTGGTCAAAGTCTCTGGCTTAAACTGAGCTACTTCAACAGAATTCTCTCAACACATCTCTTTGTGTAATGTCAAGCATGACTGAATGCTGAATCCAAATGATGGCTATCCCATATTGGCTTTTTTTGTATTCAAAAAGAATTGTGTAGTAACCATTTTTACATGTATATCATGTGCAGACCTGGACTATTCCAACAAGTTAATATTTTAATTAAAATAGTTTGCAAAAACTGATTCAGATCAACTGGTCTAAATGTGTGTGTCCCTGTGTGTACGTGGTGGAAGAAAAGCTGTCCCAAAACTGCCTGTTCTCGAGAGGAAGCACCTCATTACACAGCTGTAGCCAGAGGAACTCAGGGTCAGGCTGTGCCTTGGAGGTATTTGAGGAGGCCCTTGATGTTGAGAATTTTAATGTATCTCAGGTTTATTTCTGAGATACATGAACAACTGTGCACTAGAGAGATGCAAACACTCTCTGAATCAGTTTGCAAACTCTTATTTTTAAAAGTAAAGCATTTTAAAAAGTGAGGCCAATTGCTCCGTGTTGTGGTCATTGCAGTCATGCCCTAACTTTGGTTTTAAAATTACTGTAATCTGTAAATTGTGGAAACTACTCCAGTACCTCAGCAAAGATGTTCTCTTGCATCTCTTAGGTTCGTATTTAACACTGGGGAACTCTTCTGTGTGGACTACTTTGCAAACTTTATTGTGGTATTTTCAAATCACCAGCTTGACCCCTGAAATATCTTTTCTGTGGTTATTTTTCTCTCCCCTCTTCAAAGACCTGAAGTTATTGTGTAGCTTAGCCCAGAGATGGAAAAAACAGAATAGCCAGCATTTTTAACTCTTTCCAATTCAAATTTCCTTTGATTTTATTATAAATCAGTGAACATTTTCCTTGTTTTCCATGGTCCCAGGGAGCCAGCAGCCACCTCTCCCTTCCATGTTGAACATTAAGAGCTTTCTTCCTTGGATGCAGCACTGAAATGGATGCCACAGCTCTGTTTCACCTGCATTCCCTCCAAGCCTGTGAGCTTCAAAGAGGTTGAACAACTAAATATGTGGTGTGATACCAAACTTCCCACAGAAAAATTCCCTGCAGCCATTACTTGCCTGGTTTGGGGCCAGGCTGGCATCACTCTGTGTCCCACCCAGCCCTCCCACGCCGGAAGAATGGGCACTGCACACTCGCTGTGACCTGCACAGGGGTGCAGCCAGGGTGATCCTGGGGCTGTGCTGTTGTTTAAACCCCCAGGACCCCTCGCCTCCAGGCTCCCAGCCCCTCGACCCTGCTTACGTGCCATTTCTTGAGAGGCAATAAATCCTATCGTACCACTGTCCACCATTACTCTGTTGAATACGCACATCTCTCTGGATATATATATAGTATCTCATTTGTATATATTTATATACTCTGTATGTACGTGTGTGTGGGTATAGGTGCACACACACCTCATGCTGTGCATTTCTGTCAGGGCACTTCAGTTCTGCTGTTCTTTAGCGCTCCTGTTTGTGAGCAAAAGCACCCCCTCAGCAGGGCTCCCGGGGCGAGGGCACAGACGTGGCACAGGCTGTGCTAGGGCTGAACCCTCGCTGAAGTGCAGCCCTGCTAATTGCAGCTTGCTTTTTCTGGGGCATGAGAGGGTAGGTAGCTGCTGCGGGTGTGCTGTGAAAGAGAGGAGGGAGCTCCCTGAGGGTACCAGAAAGTCAGAAGGCAGCAGAGAAGAAAACAGGATTGTTTAACGATAGGCGAGCAGTGGAGGCAATGTAGGGATCTGCTGGGGAGGCGGCGAGTGGGCCGGTGAAGTGCTCAGCAGGCTGAGCTCAGAGTCCCCAGCTGCGTCTCGCCACGAGAGATCACAAGCCCAGCACGGTCTTGGCTCGCTGCACCGGCACTGGCTTTTGGCATTCCTGAGGTGGAGCCGCCGCTAGCTCTGAGCACTGACTGCCTTGGCGTGTGTCTGATACCTGGAGGTTCTTAGGTTGTGTGGAGGGGCAAAAGAGAAGCTAAATTGGAAGATTTAAAGTACACGTGTGTGTACGGTCTATACATCCATGTGTACACACAGAGATGCTCTTGGTCCATTCTTTATTCTGTTTAGGCCTGTGTGCTTTGTCACTCAAGTCCAGCCAGCAGCGGACAGCCTCGTCCCTCTCCTGGGTGCTTGCTCTGCATTTCTAGTAAATCTTGCCCTGTTCTTTCTCATAGTAGAGGGGTGAGTGCCATGCTGGACACCACCAGCTCCTCAAGCTGTGAAGACCCTTCTGACCTTCTCCTTTCTCCTCTACAGACCCCATCTTAGGGAGGCAATTGACAGTTCCGGGGATAAGTGGTTCTCACATGGGTCAGGTCATGCATTTCCCCCGAGGATGCCCCGCCAGCTCAGCAGAATGCCAACCCTGGGCTCTGTGCTACCGGAGAATTCAGAGGCAATATTCCCCCTGTCCCTTTTGGAAGGTCTCTTGCAAGTTCTTTACGAGAGACTTGGGTTTGGTTGGGTCATTCTTACCTTTCCCAAGGAGTAGTGTTGTTTTTAGGTGTGCTCCTGCCTGTAGGATGTTCCCACGCCAGTGCTGGCCCACAGTGAGCCCAGAGCCACGTGCCAAGGACAGAGGAGCAGTGGATACCCAGGCAGGGATGCTGGTCACAGTCCCTCTGCTGTGGTTGTTTGAGTTTGCACTTTTACGAATCGATTGAGCCGGAGTCTTTTGAGGAATATGTGAGGCGCTTTGGAGGGTTGGGGCTTGCTGTTTACAGCCAGAAAATAGGAAAACCTGATAGATCTAGTGGTTTTAGTAAACATCACCCCAGCAGGGAGCGGTGGCGGCAGATAACCCAGCTTCCTGTTGCACAATAAGGTTCAGCCAACTGGGGCTGCAATGCTGCCTGCTGCATCCCTGCCCCCTTCTCCGGGGGAAGGAGAACCCTTTGTCAGCTAGAGAGGGACTTAGTCAATCGGATTTGCTGGCAAACAAGCACCTTAGCCACTGAGCTGTGGGTCTGGATACTTGCACTTCACCTGAAAGCTCTCTGGGGGGGAGAAGGCAGTTTGGTACATGACCATTGGCTCTGCACCTGCCTGGCATCCTCAAACATCCTTAAGCCATGTCCTAGGGAAAATAAGACTCCAGTGTCAGCTCCCGCTCTCCTTGCTTTCTCTGAGTGCACACAGTGAGACCAGGAACCAGGAGGGCCGAGCGTTGCCCCCACAGATGTGAACAAACCCTGGGGGGAAACTTCCCCCCACCTCGCCCCTCCGGCCCCCTGCCCCGCTCCCCACCCTTGAGTACGGGTACCTCAGAACATGCACAGTTTGAATTTTCACTGACAATTAGTTTAATTATTGTCAGTGAAAAGAATTGTAATTATCTGTAAATATGTAGTTAACAAATTGACCTAGTTTCTGTATTTTTTAAGTTTTTGTACTAAAATTTATAGATACAGTATGTGCCAGCTAGCAAAAAGCTACTGTAATTGCCAGTTGTAGTTCAGCATGCACCTAATCCTCGAGACTTGTCCAGTGATGCTGTAAGGAATTTGTGCTTAAATATTGCGAGCTGGGGAGGCCAGCAGCCACTCACCCGGGGCTTTGGGCTTCCAGCCTCCGGCTGGGTTTTCCCTGATGGCTGTGTGGAATCTCCTTCCCTTGGGCATCGTGTGCCGCACGGAGGGCAGTGCGAGGGACAGAGCGGTGGCTTCGAGCTTGCTCTGGAGCTGAACTCAACAGGAACCAAGTTCAGGTTCTTTGCTGCAGTTTAATACCGGCTTGTGGCTATGTTTTTCAACCTCTCTAGAAATGAACTGTTTTTCCCCTTCCAACTGCTTTTGTCTTAAACCCGAGTTCATCTAAATCTACTGGAGGTAACAAAAATAACAAACAACAAAACAAAAAAAGACTTTGATTTGAGATCGTTGCCTGCTTTTAGTGCCAGGATCACACATTTCTATGGCAACTCTGAGCTCAGCAGAGTGCAGAAATCAGTGCAGGGTTGTTGACAAGCTGAAGTCGGCGGCGCTGCCTCTGCACGGGGCTGGCAGAGCCCGGCTGTGGCTGGTGGCAGCTGCCAAGGGCGAGTTTGGGGGTGCAGTATGGTGGCTTGTGGGGGTCCCAGTGTCCCTGCCCCACTGCAGCTGGCTTTCCCTGCAAGACATGCTGCTGCTGAGCGGCGGGCCCCTAGGAATGCTCAGGATCTGTGCTCCATGCCCTGTGGCAGAGGCAAGCCTGTGAGTCAGTAGCTGTGCTGAGCATCCCGGGAAGCTGCGAGCAGAGGAGTTTGAGCGCCAGTGAGGCCGTGCTCTCCGGGTCTGGTTGTCCTGGAGGCTGTAGGGAATGGGAGCTTGTAAGGATTCAAGGATCAGAGAAGGAGAGGCAGACGTGTGCGTACGGGTTTGGCTTTTGGCGAGCAAACCACCCGCGTCCTTTCTTCAGCTTTTCTTCCCTCCTAACCCCCCGCAGCTCTTCCCCCTGCTTGCTTGGAACAGGAACATTTTTTTTTTTTACCTGCCCAGAAACAGCTAAAAGATTGGGGGG
>WAAG01029063.1:11282-23270 GCA_013390105.1 Tichodroma muraria | reverse complement strand
TTTTCTTTCTTCCGCCAACAGTTTGGGATTTTTCTGGGCTGGGATGCAGCGGGTGGGAGGAGGGGATGGCTCTTTTCCATTTGCAGCTTTTGTGCAAATGCCAGGTCTTTTTGCCAGTCAACTAAAAAAATGCTTCACTTGCTGGTTGCTTTAAAAAGGAAAAAAAAAATTAAATAAAAAACAAAAAATGTAACCTTATCAGTGCGATGTAGACCCCGGCGGGAGGAGGGGAAGTGCACACCTGTAGCCACACACCTCTGGCTTTGGCTGCAAAACGAAAGCAAACCTTTCCTGGTGAGGAGGTGACCACAGGGCAGCTGCTGCCCGACCCCGTGGAGGGTTTGCCGGGCACGAGCTCCGTGTGCGGCCGGGCTCGGAGCCGTGCCGGGAGCGCCATGCCTTGGGCTTGCTCTTCCCCCTCGGCGACCGCCTGCTCACGTGCACAAACCCAAGAGCTGCCTGCTGATGACAGCAAAGCTGTTGCTGCTTTTCCTCTCCTCCTCCTCTTCCTCCTCTCCCCCTCCCCAAGGAGGTCCAGCTCCCCAACAAGAGCTCACCCAGCGCCCGGCCCCAGCGCCATGGCCGTTTGCTCTGGGGCGTCATCCAGGTATGGCCAAGCCCGGCCGGCGCCGTGCTGTGCCACAGAGCATTAGATAGAAAAAAACCACACACATATCTGCTGTTTTTACTATGAACACTGGTCTGAGGTTTCCAGGCTCAGCACCACGGTGATGGGCCACAAAGGATTTAACCAGGGGACTTAAACTCCTTCTTGCTTCCGTGTCTGGTAGCACCAGCTGGTATGAGTGAATCTACAGGTGTGCGTTTTCCTTCTTGTAGAAAATGCCACGAGCACTAACTGGTAAGGCTTAATGTACAGTATATTGTCAGTATTCTGGTATTCTTCTGGTTCAACATACATTATAGCTCATATATAACCTGTATTAATTGTATAGATTGTGCATTTAAAGCTGTTACCAAGTTGTCAGAAAATAAGAGAAGAGAAAAAAAAAAATAAGGTCATATGTAATATTTTGTTTGTAAGTATCCTTTGTATCATAGCAAAGGAAATGTTAAAAAAAAAAAATCAACTGTAATAAAGTAATTTTAGTACACGGAGTGTCTGCCTGCCTTTGTGAGACCCTGCCCCAGGTGGGCTACCGTGTGTAGGACCTCTGCCAGGTGAACACGGGGGGCTCGACCGGGGGACCCCCCCACCTGCGGGGCCGCGGCAGCCCCTTCCTCCTCTCCTCCGTCCGCAGGAACTCGGCCATGGCCCTGAAATATTCCAGCACGGCCTCGTGGGCCCAGCAGCGCCCCGGCCCCCGCCGGGGGAAGCCGCAGTGCCCCCCGAGCGGGGTCAGCAGCAGGAAGAAGTAGGGGCTGCTGCGGAAGAGCTCCCGGGGCAGGCTCTGGCCCGGGGGGCCGCGCACGGGGTCGTCGGCGCTGCAGAGGCACAGCACCGGCACCGCCGCCTCGTCCGCGTCGCGCAGGGGCTCGTTGCGCTCCCAGTAGCTCTCCCAGCTGGTGGGGCGGCTCCGAGTCCGGCAGAAGAGGGTTTCCTCCAGCTCCCGCAGCGAGCGGCTGCCCAGGAGCCTGTCCATGTCCACCACCTCGGCCAGGGCCCCCGCGTACCTGCGGGGATGGGGCGGCTGTCGTGGGCTTGGGGGTGCAGGGATGTCACCAGGGGCTGGGGGACGCTGCCATGGGCTGGGGGCAATGGGGACACTGCTGGGGACTTCAGGGATGGTGCCGTGGGTGGGGGGCACATGGGGATGCTGCCTGGGATGGGGACTACAGGGAATGTTGGCAGGGGCTGGGGCAGGCTGCTGTGGGGCTGGAGGGTCATAGGGATGCCACTTGGAGCTGAGGGCTACAGGGATGCTGCCATGGGGGTGCCACCAGCTTGTGCGCCCATGGGCTGCTCGACAGTCCTGGCCCTGGGAATAGGGGTGACCTCGACTGCCCCAACCCCAGAGTGGCTTAGGAGGCCCATCCCAGCCCCTTGCCAGGGATCCTGGAGGGTCCCCACAGTGCAGCTCGGGTGCCATGACAACGGGAGACAGCCGGCACTCCCGTTTCGTTTCGTTACCGTGACAGCAGCATTTGCAGTGGGAATCGGGAAATAGGGAGGGGGGAGACTCTGCTGCCTACCCCCCAATACCCCATCCCTGCAGTAAGCACTGTACCTTGCTGCATCCATCTGGGATTTGCTGCAGCTTCACCCGTCATCTGTTTGCCCCTATGTTCTGGGGTTTACCTGCATTTTTTTGGCCCCCATCTGCCCACCTGCAGGGTCGCTTTGCCCCCACAAGCTTTCAGCACCACCCAGGGAAGTGCCCACTTGCTCAAGGCCTTGGCCCAGGGGCAGTTTGTCTCCTGTCTCAGCCGGTGCTTGGTCCACCTGAGCCTGGCTGTGTTGGGCAATAGGGAACCCAGACCCCTTGGGAAGGGATGGCAGTGGTTGCAGCCCCCTGCCCAGCCGTGGGTTGGCATCACAGTCCCCCCCAGGGCCAACGGGGGGTCAGATGCTGGGGACAAGGGGGCAGTGCAGGGAGAGGGGCCAGCACCACTCACTCCTCAAGGTCCAAAACCGCACAGGGGCTTCACCAACTCCTCCCAGGGGTAAAAGATCTCTCAGTTCAGGAACCCCAAGATGCTGCTGAAGCCCCCAGCCAGGCTGGGGACACACGTGGTGGCCCAGCTGGCCCCATGGCAGCCGGCTCCAGGCTGGTGTTCATTAACCAGCACGTTTTGCTGCCCTCAGCACCTCTGCCCCTGCACTGGGGCTCCCGGTGTCGGCAACAGCACCCACCCCATGCACATTCCCCGGGATGACCGAGGGGCTCCCGGGGTACCCGTGTCCACCTCCCCAAGCCCAAGGGACTGCACTGACCTGCTCAATCCCTGCTTCAGGTGGAGGAGCAGCGGCCACTCGTAAAGCCAGGGCATCCCGGCCTCAAACCAGTCCCGGCCACGGAAGACGGGGGAGAGGCAGGCGGCGGCAGCCAGGCGGCTGGAGGAGCCGCTCTCGCCCAGGTAGGCGAGCAGCAGCCCCGAGCCCGAGCCCTCGCTGACGGCCAGCAGAGAAGCAGAGGGGTGCCGGCACCGCAGGTAGGTCACAGCCTCCCGCAGATCCCCGGGATCCCCGAAGGGCTGGAGCCGGGGGGTGGTGAGGGGGCAGCCGTTGTGGCCCCGGCGGTTGAAGATGACGGGGACGAAGCCCCGCTCCAGCGCCCGCAGCCCCAGCTGCAGCAGCCCCCCCGTCACCTTCCCGGCAGCGTTGGGGATGAGCAGCAGCACTGGGCTGCAGAGTCCCCCCCCGCCACCCGCAGCCCCCCACGGCCCCACCAGCCAGTCCAGGGCCACCAGCCCAGCGTCAGGCAGCTGCAGGAGCTCACGGGCCACCACCGGCTCCGGCTCAGGTGGCTGCAGGAGCTGCCACAGCATCTGGAGCTGGGGCCAGCGCGGCCACGGCCAGCGCCCCCCCCGCAGCGCCGCTGACCGCCCCAAGCTCCGCACCAGGTGCTGGGCCAGAGCCGAGGGCTTGCACAGCAGCCGACAGTGCCCCGAGCCCTCCTCGGCCATGAAGGGGATCCCCTCCTCCTCCTCCTCCTCCCCCTCTCCCACGTCTCCAGGCACCTCCAGCCTCCCTGCCCAAAGGCACCAAGCCAGGAGGCCCAGCGCCACGAGCACCGCGGCTGCGGCCACCAAACCCTCCGGGGACAGCATGGAGGCGGCAGGAGCCCCAGCCGGCAGCCCCGATGGTCGGCGGGTTCGCAGAGAGATGGCGGGGCCGTGCTGGGAAAGCCCAGCCCCGGGGCTGGGCAAACAGCAGGGCTGTGCCGGGGATGGCGTGAGCCGCCAGCAGGGCCAAGGGGACTGGGTGAAACGGGAGGGACACGTGGCCAAGCGCTGCCTGGCGCCGGAGGGGTTGGGACCCTGCAGCCACGGACCCTCCATGGCCGCAGGAGCCGTGGGCCGGGCGCCCGTGCAATGCTCACACCTTTATTGATACAAATGTACAAGGACACATCTTACAGTGGGGAGGGAGAGCGGCCCCGGCACGGGGCAGGACGCCCAGGGAAGGGTTCAGGACGCCCGGGGAGGGAGGGCCCGCGGGCACCCCAGTCCAGTGTAATGCCGTGGGTGGCCTCGGGGGTACCGGCAACCCAGAGAGGGGCTTTGTGGGGGGTGGGGGTACAAGGCCACCGCCGCCACGGACAGCTACAGAGGCTATGTACAGGATAAGTTAGGCGCGTGCCGCGGGGTGGGCAGGGGGCTGTACAGGGGGACGCAGGCACCTACCCCGCAGGCTGAGCACCAGCTCCTTGATGGCGCGGGGGGCACGAGGAACCCCGCACCCCGGCTCCCCAAAAAGGCCACTTGCAGCCACGCTCACCCAGGTGCCGGCTGCTGCCGGAGGGAAGGGAGACACGGAGACTGCAGGGGCCTGGGGACACGGGGGGACGCGGGCTGGCGCTCACTGCTTCTTCTCACGAGTGGTGATGGTGACCAGCTGCTTGGCGGCCTTGGCGATGTCGTAGGCACACTGGATGACCTGCTGGGTCAGGAGCTGGTAGTCCACGGTGGCGCCGGGCTCGGGGGGCACGGTCTTGCGGCACTCGCTCTGCAGCCGGTAGGCGCTGGCGTTGAGCAGCCGCAGGGAGCTCCGCACTGTCTCCAGTGCTGGTTTCTGTGGCAGAGCACAGGACCACTGTCAGAACCTATGCCCAGTGTCTGGGGGGGACAACAACCACCCCAGGGACACACCGCTCCTCCTACCTTAGGGAAGAGTGATGCCATCTCTGTCACAGCCAAGTGGATCTTCTCTGAGCAGGGCACAAAGCTGGAGGCAGGGAGAAGGGGTGAGCAATGCGGGGGACAATGGCTCCCGACCATGGAGGGTGACAAGGCATGGCCCCACCCCTGGTCTGGGTGTCCAGAAGAACCCTGAGGCTGTGCCCCAGTCCTACCTGTCATGCTTGGACTCTTGTGCTGCCCGCAGCAGCTCCTGGATGTTCTTGGTGACCTGCTCAGTTTTGAGGATGACGTCCTCCGTGCTGGGCAGGCCGGGGTCCAGCTCCCCGTCCAGCGGGTCCAGCTCGTGGGGGAAATCTTCATCCTTGCTCAGCTCCACAAACCGCTTCCCCTCCATGCTGCAGGGACCAACCAACCGCCCTGGGTAAGTATCAGCCCCCTGTCCCTGTGTCCCCACGTACCCTGGTGCAGCCCCCAGCCCCACCGCTCACCTGATCAGAACCTCACCAGCCTGTGTGTTGTCGTAGTCACTGTCAGTACCGCTGCCGTGTCGGTCTAGCTTGCTCTGGAGGGGAGAGGAGCAGTGTCAAGCCCTGCCCAGCCCCATCCCCACACAGGATCGGGAGTTTGCCCACCCCAAATGTTGCTCCCCCTCCCTGATACATCACCATGTGTCGGGCACCATCAGGCGGGCAGGAGAGCAGCGGGGAGGATGGAGGGAAGGGCACCGAGGAGGCAGATGGACCTTTCCGGATCTGGAGGGGGAAAAGAGGGGAAGCCCATGCTGAACAGGGTGCAGAAGCAGAACGTGGAGCCAACTCTGGTGACGTGCAGGGGAGGACGAGCACAGGGGACACCGCCACCCTGCATGCAGGAACATCCCGCAGCTGCCATCCCTTGGGGAGGTCCCAGGCCTGACCCAGAGGGGTGCAGGGCAGTGGGGGGACAGGACATCCCGAAGGCCACATCCTGGGCAGGCGACAGCCACCATGTCCCATGCAGGAGCCGCCCCCGCTGCGGCCCCCTTACCCGGTACACGCTGGCCGGGATGTGCATGGAGTACAAAGCCTCGTCCTCCACCTCCTGGCGACACAGGAAAGGTTACGGCCCCGCGGGGACGGGACCCAGCGCCCTGTGGGGCTGGGGGGACTGCCACACCCCAAAACCCTCCCACCCACCCCAGCACACTCACGCCGGGGCTGAAGGGCTGGAGCCGCGTCACCAGCTCCTCCACCGGCTNGCCGCTCGCTGGGGGCTGGGGTTGGATGTGCAGGACCAGTCTGCTGCCGGATCTGCGTGTTCTCTGCCTGCAGCTTGTGGATCTGCAGCCGGGAGAAGGGGGAAGGCATCAGTGAGGGATGGGGGGGTATGCTGAGGAGGGGAGTCCCGCTGGCCCCACACCCACCTCGCGCTGCAGCCGGCGCAGCTCATCGCTCAGGCTGTTGTTCACCTTCATCAGCTGCTGCACCTTGGCCTCAGAGGCAGCCAGAGCCTTCTTCACCTCCAGGTACTCCTGCAGCGTGATGGGGCCATCTGACAGGTCGGAGGAGTCCATGCTCTGCAGGGAGAGGAGCTGAGCGCTAGGATCCCTGAGCCGGGGCTCTGGGTGGGGGTCCAGGCCGGGGCCCGGGCTCACCCTGGCGCGGTTGTTGCGGGAGGCGTTGCGCAGCAGCTCCTGGTCCGTGTCCTCGTCAGAGGCGACGCTGTCGTAGTCGTGCTGGTCGTCCAGGTCACTCTGGCTCCGCAGCGAGTAGTCGAGGGCGTCTGGGGGAGGGCAAGGTGGGCGCTGAGCACGGGGCAGAGGGGAGTGCTCAGTGCCCACGTTGCTGCCCTCTGTGCCTCACCTGTGGGGCTGAGCAGACTCTTCCCTTGCTGCCGGCGCTTGGCTTCCCCAAGGATGTCAATGAGCAAGGTGGCAAACTCCCTGGCGTTGAACCTGGCCAATTTTTGCCGGCCCTGTGGGCAGGAGGGGGAAGAAGGGGCTGAGCGGGGGTCTGGGTGCACAGGGGGGTCGTGTGGCCTAGAGGGGGCCTCACCTGGTTGCGGGTGGCTGAGTACTCGGGGTTGACAGGGAGGAAGGGGACGGCGCTGCGCTCTGTCACCAGCGTGCTGTGGTTCTGCGTCGTCAGCCAGACTGCAGGAAGGCACCAGGTGTCAGACCCCCGGGGACACACGGGCTGGACCCCCCCCGGGACAAGCAGGCTGCAGGGCCCGGAGCCGGCAGGACGCAGGCGCGGGCGCAGGGCCAGCCTGCTGGGGTTGGGAGTGGAGCCCGGCCAGGCCGACGGGAATCGCCTCCCCCAGCCACCCAGCCGGGCTGGGGAGCCCCCATAACCCCTTAACAGGACCCCCTCCACGCTCTTCACCCTTTCAGGCACCAGCTCAGCACCCCCCAGCTGGTGGGAAGATGTTTTGACACGTCTGTTGGCACCCGCCCCGCCACGGAAATGGGATAGCCCCCACCCGGCCACCCCCCGGATCAGGGGCACCACTGCAGGCTGAGCCCCCATCCCTGGGGGATCGCGGCACCCACCTCCGGCAGCACCCCAGCCCTGGCACCCAGCGGCGGCCCCTCGCGCTGAGCAAACCTTCCCGGCCGGAGGAATGAAGAAGGAGGGGCCTGCGGTCCCGGCGGACGCATCCAGATCGGGGGTGGGGGGAGCGCAGGGCTCAGCCGCGGCCCCGCCGGCTGCTCCTCCCCGCGCCGTGACGCCCGCCCCGGCCCTGGGGGGCTGCACCCCGCACACCCCGCTCACCCGCGTCGTTCTCCCGACGGTCCACCTCGTCGTACACGTCCATGGCCAGCTCCTCGAAGAGGCGGTTGCTGAGCTGCAGCAGCACAGGGGACCGTGTCAGGCAGGATGAGAGGAGCGGGCGGGACACCCCCCAGCCCTGCCCTGGCCCCCACTCACCGCCTGCAGCTTCTTCTTGGCTGCCTTGGCCAGTTCAGAGAGGTCCAGGCTGGGGGGTAGAGGGAGGGGGGGGGAAACAAAAAGCAGGGGTTATTCCTGGCCTGTTCCCAGCAAAACAGTCCCCAGCTGCACCCCACCACGACAGGGACCCCCCCTCAGGCACTGGGGGCTTCACCAAGCAGGGCTGGCAGGCAGGCACAAGGGGGATGAGGTGGCAGGGGGCGAGCGGGACCCCCCTCCCTGAGTGCCCCCCAGGTGCCGGGCTGGGCCGAGCGGCCAGGGCTGCAGGGGGGCCCATGCCAGCAGCATGGGGGGCCCCCGGAGCCGAGAGCCGAGCGGACAATACCTCTGTGCCATGCACTTTGGGCGCACCCTGCGCTCCGGAGAAGGCAGCGGAGGGAAGAACAGGATAAAGGCGGACGTTAAACGCGCGGGCACGCCGACCTCCCGCCCCCCAGGGATGCTCCAGTGACCAGGATCCCCCCCTCAGGCCAGCAGGGACGCTGGAGGGGACATGGGACAGGGCAGCAGGGCCACGGGCGCCAGGCACTCACCTGTCAGCCATCTGCGGGATGATGTAGTGCCCATTCTTGTGGTCTGCACAAAGAGAGGGGTGGTGAGCAGGGCCACATGGTCCTGGCAGGGTAATCCCCTCACCCCAGGACCCCCTCGCTCACCCGGCTTCCTGCCGCAGAGGTAGAAGGCCAGCCGGTCGGTCAGCTCGTACTGGCACTCCACCAGCCGCTCCGCCAGCTCGTGCTGGGCTGCCTGCCTGTGGGAGGGCCGGCAGGGGTGATGCTCACCCTAGGTGGGGGTGCAGGCAGGGGTGATCCCCTTCCCTGCCCTCACCTGGCATAGTCAATAGGGGTCCGGCCGTTCACGTCGGGCGCCCCAGGGTCGGCACCATAGACCACGAGCAGCTCTGCCTGCAGGATCTGCCCGGCCTTGGCGGCCACGTGCAGTGGTGTGGTGCCTTTCTCCTGCAGGCATGGGCAGCCTCAGCCCTGCAGCCTGCGTGTGGCATGGGGCTCCAGGATCCCCCTGGGCCCCGCACCACCTCTGGGGTCCCCGAGCCCCACCAGAGCTCACCGGGTGGAAGAAGTTGGCCTGGGCACCCAGCGAGAGCAGGCGCAGGCAGGTCTCCAGGTTGCCCGTCCGCACGCTCGAGTGCAATTGCTGCAGAGGAGAGAGCTGGTGACGGGGGGGATCTGTCCCCACTGCCACAGGGGGGGGTCCCTGAGCCCCCAACCCCACCTTGCTGAGGTCCTTGGCAGTGACTCCGTCATCATCCCGGCAGGGCAGCTTGTGGACGAAGGCCAGCATCTGGTACTTGGCACGGATGAACTCCGACTTGGTGGGGCTGGGGGTGGGCAGCGGGTTTTGGGGTGAGGAGGGGGCTCCCAGCCAGTGCTGACCCCCTCCCCACAGCACGGGGGGAGCACTTACTGCACTTTGTCCTGGGGGTTTGCCTTCCGGCGCCCACTCTGCACCTGCGCCGGATCCAGCAGCGAGTGCTCCCAGATGGAGTTGGCCCCATTGCTGGCCAAGGTGTGCACCATCTGCAGGGGACAGGCAGGGCCCAGTGGGCACGGGGGGTCCCAGTGCGCAACTCCCCACATTCCAGTGTGCCCAGCACCCACCTGGAGCAGGGTGGCGGGCCAGGGGCTGTGGCGCAGGTGCTTGACGATGGAGATGTGGCGGCCCAGGCTGCGGTGCACGCTGCAGCACTCGTCGCAGATGAGCACCCCGCGGTTGATCGACGCCCAGCCAGGGTCTGGGGGTGGCATGGGGGTGTCAGCGGGTGTCCCCTCCCCAGGCGGTCCCCTCCTCATGCATCCATCCAGCAGGGGGGATGCGTTGCCACAGCAACCATTTCCCGGGAGATGGAGAGGGGCTCAGCCCATCACCAGGGGAAACCCATGGGTTTCCCATAGCAACCACCAGCCAAAAGGGGGGCAGGGTCTGGCCCCCCATCATCAGGAGGACAGCTGGTGACAGGGATGATGCCAGCACACTCTGATCAGGGGTACCTTGGCTCACTGCGAGGTCACTCGCCCCCAGAGCCCCTGGCTGGGTGTTTGGGGAGTCCTGGATGGGGGCAGCGTGCCCCACAATGGGTGGGCACCCCCGGTCCATGGCCTCCTATGTTGGGTGGTCACCAGCTCTGCAGCCTCAGCACCTCAGTGGGGCCAGCCCCCAGGACACCCCAGCTCCGGGGCAGGTGCCATGGCCCCCCACGCTGCCGTGCCCCTCCAGCCCCGCCGCTGGCCCCGGCCTGCCCTGCCGGACTGGAGCCCTTTGTGTCCCCGCCGGGAACAAAGGACCGTTTGAGCAGCCGCGCTGGCCCCGCGCTGGCACCAGCCCCGGCACCCGCGGGGGCACCGCTCCCGGCCAGGCAGCAGCTCCCCACGCCTGCACTCCAAAAACGGGTCCTGGGGACGAGGGGGTCTGGCCCCGTGGTGTGGCCGTTGAGCTGCAGCTGTTCACAGCAGCATGAGGACAGGATTTGAGGACCCCCGCCGGGTCACAGCCCCCACCCCCTCCCGTGAAACGCAGCCAGGCGTGGGGTGACGATGCTGAATCGTTCCCAGGTGTCCCCTCTGCAGGGCACGACTGGGGAGTACTGCCACCCTTTGCCCGGCCCCACCCCCTCCCCTTGTTTCTGTAGGTCCTACACACAGAGCACACTGTCCCGAGGGGGGAAGGCAGCCTCAAGCCCGGGGATACAGGGCCTGGGGGGTGGCCACACTGGCCTGCCCGATGGCCCTGAGGGGGGACAGCGGCCTCACAACCTCTCAGAGGGAGGAAGGCAGGCAGGCAGCCAAGCCTCCCCCACTTCCTTCCTCCCTGCAGGGTCCCGGACCCCTCCCCACGCACCCCTCCAGAGCCCTGAGGACACCGTTTTGGGGGACACGGCACCCTGCCGTGCTGCAGTGCCCCGGGGCCGGGGTGGGGTGGCCGGGGGGAGTGGTGGCCCCCCCAGCCTGGCAGCCCCGCGCACGCAGATGGCAGCGCCTTGGCAGCCGGTGCGGCGGCATCTGTGCCTTCGCACCCGCTGCCCACGGCCACCGCCGGGAACAGGACGCTCCGTGCGGGGGGAGCCGGCCCGCGGCCCCCAAACCGGGTGGATCCAGGGTATCCCTGGGGCAACAGCCTCTCTCGCCCTAGGGCAGCTGGGATGTGGTGGGATGCGGGTGGGCACTGCAGCAGCCCGGGGAGCGCTTGCACAGGGACACCCCAAGCCCTTGGAGGATCCTGGAGTCCACGGGAGCTCCCAGCACCTCAATCCCTGCATCGGGATGTGGGCTGACGCCGGGACCGCCAGCACTCGGCCCGGCAGGGTGATGACAAGGCTGGGGCCAGCAGGCATCCCCGCATGGGGCCAAGGGAGGCCGGGCAGAGGGATCAGAGCACCCCACGGGCACCCCCCATGTAGGGCCAGGCAGCGCATCCCCGGCAGCGACAGCGGGTGCTCCCAGCGCGCTAGGAAACGGCCTCTGGACTTTATAACTCATTTCCTCCCATGGCTGCCAGGCGATAAGAGATTGGAAGAAACTGGTTTCCATTTCCCCTGGCCGCAGCAGGGAGCCCCGGCACCGCCCCGGGAACCCCTGGCCCCCCGCTTGCCCGGCGGCACGGGGGATGCCTGGAGGCAGGGCAGCCTTTCGCCCACGCGTGCCGACAGCTCTCCTGGCAGGATCCGGCCATTGGCACGTGGCCGGAATAATTTCGGCACAGCCTTGGCCCGCGGGCAGCTTTCCGGGGCCGGCTCGGAGACCCGTTCATTCATTGCCGTGGGGCCGCCTGCACTGGCTACGGGCAGGTTTGGGGTCCGGCCCTACCCTGGGCAGGGTTTAGGGGGGCCAAACCCACCGTGACGCCCACGGGCGCGTGCCCAGCGTGGGGGCTGTGGGCACCGGCACCGCCGGGGATGGGAATGGTCTTGCCCAGGCTCGGCTCTGGCTTGCAGCGCGGCGGCCGCCCGGCTCGCCCAACCGGCACCGCCAAGCCCGGATCCGGCTGGGGTGGGTGCCGGCTGTGGGGTGCAGCAGGGTGTCCCCCATCATCCTGCCATTTACAGGGTCACCAGCGCTGCTGGCACCGACCGGCGCGTCCCCAGCCTGTGCCAGCAGCCCCCGCGCTGGGGTGAGAAAGCCGTGGGTGGTGCAGGGGGGCGATGGGGACACGCGGGGTGCGCCGGAGCGGCACGGAGGAGGACATGCGGGGGGATCGGGGTTGTGTCTGGAGTGTATTAGGGTGTTCCGGGAGGCTAAAAGGGGGGGCACCAAGGGGGTCATGAGTTTCATCGAGGCGT
>WAAG01029051.1:2942-13088 GCA_013390105.1 Tichodroma muraria | reverse complement strand
GCCCCACCCGCTGCTCTTTCGCCTGGGGTCCCGGCGCCGAGCCGCGGCTGCGGGTGGGCCCCTCCTGGCGGCACGGGGACCGCAGCCAGGCCGGCCCCGTTCCCTGGATCCCGCCTGGCGTGTGCCGGGACCCGCTCCGCCGGCGCCCGGGAGCTGGGAGCCGCCGCTCCCCCTCGGCCGCCGAAGCCTTGGGGGCCGAAGCGGGGCTGGGCTGGGCTGTTCAAGGCTATTCGGTAACAGCCTCGGCCATAAATGATTAACTGCGCGCCCGGCGAGCCGGGTGTCGCCGAGCGTGGCCGCCCGTGCCCGGCGCGCTGAGCCAGCGGAGCGTTCGGTCCCGAACCGCCGCCGGGAGCTCTGGCGCGGCTGGGGACGCTGCTGCCAGCGCTGCCACACCGCAAGGTGGGCACGGAGCTTGCTGTGCCTCAGCTGCTGTTCCGGCTTAAATCCACCCATTTGGCGTTCTTTTTTATCTCTGCTAAGGTAGAAGACCGCCAAGATGATGGGGGGGTTTCGTTACTGATTTTTTGTTTGGTTTAGGGTTTGTTGGGTTTTTTAAGTCTTTATTGTCTTTTTTACTATGCGTAAAAAAAATAAAAATTAGTAGGTATGGAATTCGTTGACAAGAAGTGGCAGCTGGCAGTACTCTTTTATTCTCTATCAGAATCCAATGCCTCCTTTGTTGAGCTGTAAATTAATAGTGTAAGCTCTTTCCCCACCCTCAGCCTCATCACTTGGAGATGTGAATCACTTGTACTACCAGATTTGTTTTCTTTAGGAGAACTGAGAGGCACCACAGAAAATCCATCTGTTTCATTCCAGGTCACATTCCACTGGATTGATTTGGTTGATTTCAGCTTGAAAATGTGCTTCAAGGCAACTAATGATCTTATGTGGGAATTGTTGGGGTTTTTTAAACCTTTAAATTTGAAATTACCCGTGTATGAAAGAGGCGTTTTTCTTCTGTTTCTTTGAGCTCTTGATGTAGTTATAAAGTATTTTCCAAAACATGGTAATTCATGAAGGTAAACTAAAATCTTTCTACGCAGAAAATGGAAAAGGCTGCTGCATGTAGAATGTCAGGTTAACTAGGAATCTATTTGCACTGTCCATGGAAGAAATCTTGGATGGCAACCTGTTGAATGCCACTAACTAGAGTCTTCAAGCTGCTGTGAGCAGGACACTCTGCCCTTGCCACAGTTGCTTCTGTGAATGCAGTCAAACCGTGCAAATGCAGAATGATTTCCAGGTCAGAACAGGTTGATGAATTTAGTAAGGCGCCATCACAAACTGCTGGAGCTGAACACTTGCTACTAGGCTGTGAGTGTTCTCCCACTAATTGTGCTAGGGAAGTGGAAGGAGTTTGGCCCTTTGAGAACAGCAGGATCTGTTAAATGTAATGAGACACTAATCAAGATAAGGCTTGTACTGTGTCAGGTGCTGTATAACTGTGTAAGGAGGTAAGGTCACAACTCCGGGAAATTTACTGCATAAAAGAGTGCTATGATTAAGATGCATTAAACTACCTACCCTTCAAAATGTCCTCAGGGTTATGCTTAAGTGAAGGGTCTGTTTCCACAGTCCTTATGCCTAGGCAGATGCCTGAGAAGAAATGTGCTTGAGAATTATTGTGTTGTCTAGCATACAGCAATGAGCCTAAAAATTGAACACACGCATCTTTCTGTGTTGAGAGAGGTTTGGTCCTGAATGTGCATTGGTTAATCTTATCTAGGCCTCCTTGCTGAAAGAAAAGGAAACGAGGCTGTGTCAGGACACCTTCCTGCTGTTTCCCGGATTTTAAGGAAATGCTTGTCTGGAACTGAAATTGATTTAGGCCTGTTTTTAAGAGAAAGTACCAAGTTTCCAGTGGCCTACAATATGTTTTTTGTTTTCTTCAAGTTTTTGTCTAGCAATCATGGAAGTTCCAAGCCTGTGCCTGTCAGCAGTTATATACAGCCCGTTTGGTATTAATTCCCACAAACTTTTATGTTTGTGTACCTTTTCATCCACACACATGGCCTCTTGTCATTCTAAGGTACTGTGTTTCCTGTGTGTTTTCAGAGGCCACATCTTAGACCTCTTTAGACACTGTTAGCAATGTTAGTCGTGCACAAAAAACCCCACCTCAGTCATGTTCTCAAAACAGTCTGCTGTGGTGTTTTACAAATCTAAAGGAAAGGTCAAACTCCACTTTTCACTGTGCACTGGAGGATAAAAGTAAAGCTGTGTAATGATTTGGAGCAGAACACCAAAGGACAGTAAGACTTTGCACAAAGATCTAGGGAAGAAAATAACAGTTAACTGTTAATTGTAGTTGATTTGTGGCTAATATCAAGGATTTTATTGTGCATGTTATTCTTGAGAAATATGGCTCCTGTCTGGTGCTGCTCTCTCTGTGTTTTTCTGTGCTGTTCTAATGCTTCAGTTTCTCTGTTCTCCTGCCTTCCTTCCTCAGATGCTTCACCAGCTTTCTCAGTTTTCTTCTAATAGAAAAAGAAACAGTAGTGAAGTACCATTATTTTCTGAGCACCTTCTCCTGTTAAAAGTTGTTTGAAAGCAGTGCTCCATATCATTATTAAATCAAAGAGTTTGGATCCTGAACTTCACTGAGATTAACAGGGGGCTTTGCATGTCACACCTCTATGCCCTGTGGGTCTCTGAACACCTTGAGTTTTGAAATGTGCGGCATTGTTTAGCTTCTACTTTCCATGGTAAGAGTCTCTTTACAGTCCTCAGAATAGTAAGCTCTTGTTTTGGAGAGCATGAGATGAGGGGGTGTGTAGTTACCTTGGGGGTGTATTTGTCATGGCAGGACTTTTACTTCTGATACATATATGGGAGTGGCATCGTGGCTGCTTCCTACAGCAAAAATTTTGACCCTTGTGCAGTCTTGTAGCATGCCAAGGACCAGCTCCTTGCCTGATGTAATTTGATAGGTGGTCAGAAGAGCTAAATGTAACTGGCACCTTGACCAATGGTGTGTGCAACATACATTGTTTGGTTTCAGTGCCATTGTGGGAGCACAAGGAATATAAATTTTGGGATGTGGCAAGGAACTGGGGAGTGAAAACTGACACTTTTTGACTGTTTAGTTTCGTGGTATGTGGGTGGAAAATACCGGGAAGAGGGCAAGTCTGTCAGTTGTAACTCTTGTTTCTGAATGGAAGTGCAGTAATTCCCTAGTTCTGGGTATGGGTTAGAAGAAATCTATTTTAGGTTATTAGCTTCCACTGTCATTCCTGCTGAAAGTTTGTCCATGTGAAGCTTGTTTAGAAACTGTAGTGAAATCGTGTGCAAGTCCCATTTTGAATGTGTGTGCACCTTGTGCATGTAAAATCTGGGAACTGAAGCATCGTTGGGGTAGGCAGAGAAGTAAAACGTTTTTTTTTCTTCTGGGAAGTTGTCAGCAGGTGTAATTAACTCTTTTTTTGTGAGGGACTTCAGAAACAGTCTTCAAAACTAGAGTCTAATACTCGTTTCTCAGTATAAAAGAAGTCTTTTTCTTGAATTGGCCATGTTATATTTATGGGCAATGCCAAATTTGCTCAATTACTAAAGTGATTATTAAGCGACAGTGATAATGGTTTCACTTATTATCCCAGTGCAATTACACTTTTACTAGATGTTGTACCAGAAAAAGCTCCTGATGATTTTCTGTTTATACAATAGTGCTGCAGACTCTAATTAGGGTTTGGGAATAAAGTCAAAACTCTGTGTTTTAAGCTTCTCTTGTAAAACAACAATAATATAGAATGCCAGCCCATCTTTTTATAATACAAAAGAGACTAAAAATATGCTCTGCATGTACATAGTAGGAAAGGATTGTGGTATAACTTTTTCAAAGCTTTTTCTTTTCTTGGTTTTCTTTTAACTGAAGCTCTGCAGTTTCTTCAAAAGCCATGAGTTACAAATGAATCTGCAATACTTTGTGACTCCTTGTCCTTTCCTTCAGACAAAAGGCCCTTTCAAACCATTGTGGAACAGTCACTGATTTTCATGTGGTCATTCAAGAAAAGGATAGCGATTGGCCTTCATAATAGGCCTTTCAGTACTCTCTGGAGTGGTTTGCTGGCTGAAAAAAATGCCTATGGCAGTGTACTGTGTTCAGTGTTTAAATTACTAACAAATCTAATCTCCCAAGTGCTGGAAAGGTAAGAATTCAAATGGCAAAGAAGCCTCACCTGTTTGTGAATACCAGTGTGCTGCTATTCAGAGTTGGGGACAGATTTTGGCCTGTTTGAACTGGTGCAGATTTATTTGATTTTTTTTGACTGAAGGTCTGTTCTATTTTTTTTGGTTTGGTTTGGTTTGGTTTTTTTAAGTGGTAACTTAAGCCTGGTGTTACCATGAACTGTATTTTTGAGAGGGTTGATGCTGTTTTATGTCCTGGATGGGATTGAGCAATGTTACCTGTTTGTGCTATGCATAGCCAAGTGAACTGTGGGTATGATTTCTTGGAAGGTTACTATCTTTGAAGGTTGTGGGTGTGTTTTGAGTTGGCATTCAAGAAGCTGCTGCCACTGTTGTGTTGATAGCTCAGTCTCACGGAGTTATCTTTCTGTGCTGGTAAAGCCAACCTGCCTGGCAGCTTTTCAAAATAAACACCTTGCGTTTGGGCTAGGTAGACTGGTGTTTGTTGGCCCAGCCTTGTGTAAAGTCCGTGCAAGAATTTATGGTGCTTGACTGACTCTTACCTGGAACACCACCAAAAGATATTGTAAGTGCTGTGAGACATTTCCAGATGAGGCTAGCTCTTCAGGATCCAGGCTAGTTTTGTTAAAATGTGTGCAGTACTTGCCCTGAAGGTTAAACCCTGGAGTGTCTGCCTGAATGCTGACTGTCGCACCTGGCTTTCATCGCTGCAGAAGAGTGGTTCATAGTGGCAGATCAAGACTTGAGACTTTCTTATTGGTTAGGTAAAACTGCCAACAAAGAATATTTGGGCTTTGGATGGCTTGAATCTCAAGCATGTACTCAAATGGTTGTTTCAGACTAAATTACTTAGTAATACATAAAACCAGCTTTGAGTACATACTGTCCTACACACATCCAGTTTGTGGCTTCCTCTTCTGCACTACACTTAAGTTACTCCCTTTTAGTAGCTAAATTGCAGTCTGTGTGTGGTTCTCTGTGTAAAATTAAATGCAATAAAACCGTTGCACATGCAATTTGGGTGTGGTGGCACTTCTCAGTTAGAATGTGTTCAGAAGCTGTGGTTTATGGTAGCAGTGGAAAACCAACAAGTCCCAAAATGTCATCACTATGGGACTTCTTTCTGTCTTGCTGATACTAACCTGTGTAGAATTTGATTTAGTGATATTTAGTACAAGGTCTGAATGAAATGTTGCCTTCTCTCTGTTTCTGTTTTCCATTAATAACTTAGTTTTGGGTAGAAATTATTTTGAATTGGCTGGTTTGTTAAGGTGCTGTCATGACGTTGTGCTTTAGAATTTTTGGATTGCTCAGTGTGTTAGAATTGGATCTTGTGGTCCTTGTGCTGGGTATGTTGGAGTGAGGGATGGTGTGGAGTTAAGACTGTTCAGCTCTAAGGCACAGAGAAGCGCAGAGAAGCTAAGTAAGAACATTATCTGTTCCCACAGCTACTGAGGTCTCCCATGTCTTCATTCACTTTTTGAAACTAAGATGAAAAAAGGAAATCTACTTCTCGTTAAAATTCTTAAAGGGTTTCTTCTTCTACAATAACCAAATTATGTTTTATACAAACACAGTGGAAACCAAAAAGGACTGGATAATTCATCTGGCTAGTAGAAAGGCAGCCAGGTCTGAAATGTAAGGAAAGAGCAGGAGAAAGGAGTCAGATCAGATGTGTGCTGTCAGGTGCACAGAGCTCTAGTGCAGGGGGGCAAGAGGTACCCTGAAGAGATCTGGAGTGTGAGGCAAATACAGATGAACTGGAGCAGCTGCTATGTGAGAAAAGTGCCTGTAGGCTTGTGAAGAGAGCAGAAGAAGGTGGTGGTTGGAGGAACCTGGTGGGGAGGAAGATTGGGTTTTTTGATACAAGATGACCTATCTTCATCTCAGCAGACCCAATAGCACACAGAAAGTTTTCCTGTTGTGAAAGACATGCCCTTCACATGTCTCAAACAGGTGCAGTCTGCATCCTCTGTAGCTGAGTTTCTGGGGAAGAGACATTTCGAACTAAGGTCCTGTCAGACCTTTACATGTATTGGCAGTTTTGCAGCACTTTGATGTGAGCAGGAGTTTGGTCCTTAGCCAGGAATATGACTTGGGAGCCAGCCGTGGGGCAGGCTGCAGCAGTGTGCTGCCGTTTGTTCCAGTGCATGCTGGAACTTCTGACTTCAGTCTGAAACTTCTGACTGTTCTGTGAGAGGGTTCAGAGTCCACAGAGTCTTTCAGGATGAAGGGTACTCTATAATGGGAAGTACCGTACTTTATTTTGTAGTAAAGAGAGTAAGCCTACAAAACTAAGGAAATTTTGAACAAGGAAAGCTATTTGGAAGTGGATACCATCCCTGGAGGTGTTCAAGGCCAGGTTGGGTCAGGCTCTAGGCAACCTTATCTAGTGGCTGACGTTCCTACCTGTGACTTGGGGGTTAGAACTATGTGATCTTTAAGGTCCCTTCCAACCCAAAACATTCTGTCATCTTGTGGCAAAGAATGATGGGTTTCCATTTTCTTTGTTTCTGGGATGAGGTTGACATATTGGCATTTAAACACCTGATTCCCCTCTCTGAAATTAACCTGTATGCAACCATGATTATTTTGTGCATTATCTTACAGATGTGGAAATGTTAGAAATTTTTAATTGCTGTCCCAGTGTTGGATTTCTAGAGACGTTGAGTGCAGGAAGTTATTATTGCAATTGTGTACAGTCAGGTCCTCTAAACATCAGCCTGTAAGTGAATGATGATGCCTTCCAAATCATTTTAGTGAGAATTGCTAAAAAGCAAAACATGATTTCTTAAGCTATAAGAAGGGACTTTTTAAATGAAAGAGGGATCGTCTTGTAGTTGCAAGGTCTATTAAATTGCATAAGTGTTAGTCATTAGCATTGTTGCCTCATATTAAAAGAATGCAGCAATGTAAACTCATTAGTTAAACTGAATAGCATACTTTTAAACTACCGTTCACTATTTTAAGTGAATACTATCTTCTTCCATCTAGAGAGCTGCTTAGCCTCATATTAGAGATTTCTGTGAATTAAAAAAGAAAAACCTCAGGATTACTGTTACTGATGACAAAAAACAGATGTTTTGTACCATAGTATGGTACTTATTCTGGGCTGAACTTGACCTGCCAGGCTGTACATCCTCACTGAGCTGGCTGTGAAGTGAGAGCCCAGCTCTGCAGGAGTGGTTCAGTAGAGGGAAATGGTCAAACATGTGATAGCAAGGGCTGTTTTTCTGCAACGCCAAAAGACCTGGGCAAGGACAACTCATTTTGAAGTGTCAGTCTGTAAGGTCGGAGTGTGGTGAGGGTGCTTCCCCACGTGTATGGGAGCGAGGCTCCTGCAGAGCTGCATTCCTTCTCCAGGCCTCTGGCCCACATGGGGAACCGCTGGAGCCGCCGCCAGTTGGCAGCTGGGCTGCTTTGCAGGGGCTATTGCTGAGTGTGCTGGCTTTGTTGGATTTTGTCTTTAAACAAATTTGGTACCAGACTCCATACAAGGCTTTGCCTTTTGCTCGTTCAGGATTTTTTCTGGAAGGGACCTCAGGGACTCTTCTGTGCTACATTTTTGGACATTTTCAGTTTCCAGTACTGATCACAGAGCTTTGGGAAGGAATCTGCTGTTAATTGAAATGGAAAATACAGCAGATGGACTCCTTAAAAGACAGGCCATAAATCATTAACTGTGTTAATACAAAGGTAGAAAGGTATCTGTTCATGGATTACAGTTCAAAACCCCCTAACTCCAAAAAACAACTAGCAACACAACCACAGAAAGTTCTACCTTAATATAAGAACTTCTTAACTGTGGCTGCGACTGTGCACTGGAACAGGTTTCCCAGAGAGGTATTCAGTATACCTGGAGATATTCAGGAACTGTCTGGATGCAATCCTGTTCAGTGTGCTCTGGGATGACCCTACCTGAACAGGGAGGTTGGTCCAGATGACCTACTGCTGTCCAACCTTGTCCCATCCAACCTTACCCAATCGGTGACTCTGTGAAAAGATTTAATCATCTCACTCTTATTTTGAAATTTGATAATTCTGCTTTTAATCCTCAGCTTTTACAGTGTGCTGTATTCCTGAACATACACCAGGAGCTGCTTGTCTGGCTTCTTAAGTTCATTGACTTCAGTAATTCACTAGAAGAAATGTGCTTATGTCCTAAGGTGGCTGAGAAAATTTTAGTATTTAATATAATGGTGATCAAGGTGAACATGAGGTGCTCAGGCAGTGTGCATGTTTGAAATCTGCAGCTGTGGATGTTGAGGGATTTGCTTACATGTGAAAGCTTCAGTTGTTCATACTGAGGACCAGAGTTATGGGTAGTGTTGAGCAGAGCCTACACCATGCACGTCCAGGAGACCTCAGAAACAAGGAAGATAGGTTGTAGTTGTTGTGTGCCACTCCCCTCTTCTACTGAAGCAGCAAATATCTTAGGAAATAAAATGGAAAAATAAATAACGTCAATGTACTGTAACTTTGCAAAGCTAAAACAAACAGAAGGCTGATAATTCACAAAGCAGAGGTTGGGCTAGAGATGGTAGCTTGGCCACGTGGCATGCATGTAGTGTTTTCCATGCAACTTTCTGTCATTAAATGGGATGTTACTTTTTTTGGTGGACCGTAAAATACTCAGACCATGTCTTGTGGGCGAATGGTTATTACTGGAATGAACTTTACTCTTGGTATCTCAAAGACATTTGGAGCAGAGGTGCCAAGTCATAGATCAGTTGCTGAGACTCAGTGTCAGCAGTAAATGCATGTTTGTTCCTAGGAAAATAAATGCAGACATGAATTCAGAATAAATGATCCATATAGAAGATGCTATGCCAATAAACTGAGTCAGACTCCAGTTTGCTTTAGCTAAGGGTTTATCTGAGTTCCCTGAAGGTGTTCCAGATTTGCACCTGCACCTACTTGCTTTTATCCAAACTTACTAGCAGAATAGAAAACCATACTGTATTTTTGCTTTATTTTACCCAGGTTCATTCATAACTAAAATACTGACACAAACTTTTCAGCTGAAGCCCAGGCCAAAATAATTTAAAACATCAATGAAACAGTCTAAGTTCCAGCGTGAGAAATTTACTTTAAAAACTTTGGGCGTTATTTTGTTATTTGTATGTCATTCCCATGAAAAGGCTGCTTTGATGAACAAATTATTGTTTCATGGAACCTTCTGTCTCAGGGTTGTGAGAGCTCTGTGTTTTCCTTTGTGATGTGAAATACCACATGGGAATGGGATCTCATTTACACTCATGGCTGAGTCTGACCAAGATCCCCTGGGTAATTTTGCTCTTCCTTCCTATTACAGCTTCAAAAGAGGCTAGAGTTATATTTACATTTGTAAATTGATTTCATCCTTCGTTTTTGTTCATTATGATCCCAGTCTTAGAATCTGAATGCACAAGACAAGAGTACTTCTCCATTCTAGGTGGAGAAGGATTGGAGTTTTGTATAAGAGGGAATATGTCCAATTTCTGTGCTGTATGAATGTTCTTTGTGTTTGGGTTCAGCTCTTGTAGGACTGTCAGGAAGAAGTGTGAAACTGCTTAGGTGATGGCTGTCTGGGAGTTCTTAATCCTCCTCCTGTCCACACACCAAGGCAGCAACAATGGGGTGAAGTGGAATTGGACTTGAGGATCCATTGCTGCTGCCATGCTGGGCCCTGGCATAGCGCTTTCTTTCTGAGCAGGATGCAGTACCTCCTCCAAGGAGTGGTGCAGAGTGGATGTCCCTCTGCTGGGCTACTTCCCAGTAAAGATTCCCAGGAGGTACTCTGTTCTTTGAACCTCACCCACTTACACTGTTACACAGGCACATTCAACACATGATGTTGTGTTGACAAACAGTTCCATTTTTCACGGTCGTGGGGTGATGTTTTTTCAGAAGCCCAGCAATGGTGGCAGTAGACCAAGTTCCCTGAAGCCCCCTTATGTCTGTGTCTCAGTGTAATTTTCAGGGGACATCTTTAGATGTGGTCTCTACTTGGGG
>WAAG01029048.1:16215-107575 GCA_013390105.1 Tichodroma muraria | reverse complement strand
GGATCTGGCCATTATGAGCTGGGAAAAACAAGCTCCTAATGTGAGCACTGCAGGTGCTCACAGCACTCATGCCCAGCTCACTCTGCTGTTTTGTGCAATTAGGATATGACAGAGTGAATGCAGGAAATCTGCTCTAAATGCCCCCCTGGACTGAGGGATGGTGAGAACTGTAGATTTGTTGTACCATCAGGGTTAACGGAGTCTGCTTGCTCCAGTTCTCTATCTGATTTTTCCTTTGATTCTCTAATGCCAGTAGGTGAGGGAGGAAGGTTTCTGATGGATGCTCCCAGGGAGGTGTAGCACAGCAGAGCTCAGGGAAGAGGGTCTGCTTGGACCCCCAGACCAAGGCAGCAGGGAGGGTTCTGAAATCCCCACTGATATAAATTCAACTAGAAATAATGAGAAATGAGCATCAAACTGCAGAGTGGGCTGAGGAATCTTTCCTGGACATGGTGTTCATGCAAAATATTCCACCAAGGGCTGTGTGTGGTCATGGAGGGCAGCTGCCTGCAGGAGGGGGCAAGTGCTTTGTTTTGATTTGAAAAGGTAGGATCATGGATTGAGAGCAACCTTGGACTGTGTCTCATCAAAGGCCCTGTGGAATTAACAAGACATGCAAATGTATGCAAATTCTGCCTTTAAACATAGAGGATTTAAACGTGCTAATTAGATGCATATTAATTTTGTCAACAGACACATTGTCTGATCCGTAGCAACGGCTTCTCCATTCTTTTGCTACAGGGAGGGGTTTGTGTGGGCTTTACTGGTGGAGAAGTGGAAAATGGCGTGGGAGATGGGAGCTCAGGACCCAGGAGAGGCCGGGAAGGCGTGAGCAGTGACCCAACAGGAGCATGAATGGACAATGACACAGAGCAGAACTACTCTCCATACACCAGGAGGTGCTGCTGAGATGGTAGGGCTGAAAAATTTCTGAAACTGTGAAAGAAAGTCCATTTTAAAGCTCTTTCATACTGTGAGTTCGTGAAAGTGAGCAGCCAGCCCACGGTGATGGATCAGAGGAGATCTCAGTGGTGACAAGAGTTTGATGCTGCAGCTCCCAGCAGGGACCAGCGTCCTCTTACCTGGCTATGACAAAGAGCACACAGCTGACCCCCAGGTAGGCGAGGAGGATGTACATCCAGATGTCGGGAGAGAGAGGGTTGAGGAAGGAGAACACGCTGGGGTTGGTCCCGTTGGGCTTCCTGTACAGGATGCTGACCCCCAGGGTCATGAAGGGCTTGGAGAAGTCAATGGCTTTCTCCCGGACATGAGTGATGGTCAGAGGAGCCACGGCCAGGTCAGCTTTCTGCAAACAGCACAGAGGGAGGGGACACAGGCAGGGAGAAGGGAGGAGTTACAAACAGAGGTGTTTTCATCCCCTTGGAGACACCACAGCTCTCACACAGCAGAACCAGGCCAAAGCCCACCAAAGCATAGCCCTGGGGTTCCCCCCTCCTGCTGCACATGTGGTACACATCTGCTGTGAAATACAGATGTTGGGTGTATAGTGTTCACTAAAATACAACACAACCCAATGGAGGCGTTACAGCCTCTGCAGCTTCTGCCCCAACGTGACAAGCTCCTCTGAAATGGTCAGAAAAATCAGATTTTGCAGAGTTCTAAAGTGTCAGTGGCCCTTGTCATGCCTACTCCTTGCCACAAGATTCTACAGCAGCGAATAGGCTGTGTGCTGACCCTGCTGTTGGCAGCACTGGTTTATTGTTGTTGTCCTTCCTTTCACTTGTTGTTGTCCTGTCTTTCACACAAGAGGAGAGGAGGGTGTGGAGGAAGGCTACTCTGGGTGGAGATGCACGGAGCCATACTGTGGCAGTGTGAGGTAAAAGGTTCAATTTCTTTTCCCTCAGTCATTTCATGATACAACTTGAGAGACTCAGTCTCCGGCAGGAATGCTCGGTGCCTGCCAGGTGGAAGGGAGGGAGGTGTGGAGGTGAGACCCTCTAAGGAAACTCTATTTAATGATGGACTCCTCAGCCTATCCTGCTGGAGTGGTCTGAACTCCACAAAGAACTTCAGCTAAGCATATTCCTTATTCCTGACAGCTTGTATGAATTGTGTTTGTTTCTATTATTTCTGTTATTTGCTACTTTTTGTTCTAATTCAATAAGCAACCACATACACCCTCTTTCTGTTGGTTAAGAGCTGATTTCATTCCTCTCACTAAACACTCACCCAGGTTTTTAAAAGCCACAAGTCAATACATCCAAGGTTTCCTCAGTATCACCCGCCTTGCTTGAGCTTTGCTCAAATCATTCTTTGGGATTGTGAACTTCCAAGGAAACACAGACACATAAATTACAGCTCTGAAGTTGAGCAGAACCTCCCCCCGTGCCAGGAGCCTGGACAAGATTTATTTAACATCTGTTTCTGAAAATTAAAATTCTAAATTACCCATGAGTGATAATTACCTAGGGATACAGTAGATTTGTCATTATTCATGAACTTTAAATCAATACTGGCTGGGACATATTTTGCTTCAGCAGGAACTGGGGGTTCACTGTAGGAACCAGAGCAGATCCCTGGCCTGTGCTGGCAGTAAAGGGTTGTACTAATGGTTTCACTTGACCTTACCCATCTGTGATGAAAGTCAGTGCAATATTTATAAATAGAGGAATCTGGGTCTTTTACTCTAGGAAGAGTCTCTACATGAGCTTTTGCCCATTTACAACTAAGTGTGTGTGTGTGTGTGTGTGTGTGTGTGTGTGTGTGTGTGTGTAAGGGACCCCCCTCCAAAGAGTGCAGCTTTAGAGCTCCTGAACAGAGACCTTCAGGAATCATGTACCAAGAGTAAAAATTATGTATTTTTGTTCTAACATGGTTCTTCAGCTGCACCCTGGTTGGTTTCCTTTTCTCCTCACTTTCCAAATGGAAATAAGTTTTTACATCAGCCTGGTACAGGAAGAGCCCATTTCAGAAACTGGCATTTGTCAAAACCTGTGGAAAATGGGAGCAATGTTTTCCCAGTGAGCCCATTGTGCCAGCTGTGGTTGTGGTGACACGGACAGAAGTTGAAGGGGATTGGAAGTGGATGGGCATTGGTGGCTGCCCAGCCTGAGGTGGGGATGTTCTGCATCCTGGGGACCATCCTGGCAGGTTTGGAGCTTGGCTGCTCCCACCACCTTACAGCACACCTGGAAATTTTGGCTTAGTGCTCCCCACAGTCACAAGGCAGAAATGGCAAAAGAAATGCAGCATTTTCCCTCCTCCATCATTTCTGTGTGGGTGTCCTGACTCACCAGGGAAAAGCGAAGATGTTGAAGGATTTGGCTACAGGTTTTTCTGAAGGAGGGAGCAAATGTGTGGTCAGAGCTCTCTGACAACGGCCAGGCTGAGGGACCCTCAGCCAAATTTGTCAGAATGATACAGTGAAATAAAGAGCAGCCTGGAGTTTGTGCTTTGCCGCAGAAAATGAAGAGAGAGAAATCTGCATGGATGCCCAGGGATCCAACTGCTTTTAGTGCGGAAATAAAATTTTACTGTGTCACTCCAGCAGCTCCTGTGATGTGCTCCCAGCCCTGTGTCCTTGCAGGGAATGTCACATTCAGGCAGGACAGAGCAGGGATTCAGGAGCCTGGGCTGGGGTGTGTCCTGAGCAATTAGAGGCAGCACAGGGCTGCACTTCCATATCCTTTTTATCAATGCAGATTTTTCTGAAGGTGGCCTCTAATTAAGGGTTTGCTGACAGAGAGGATCTAAATCAAACTCACCAAGGGTGAAGCTTTGATTTGTCGTGCTCTGACATTCCAAACTGGGCAGTCAATTACCAGACTCTGGCTGCTTCCTTTGCTCAGCCCTGACTCTTGTGTTGTTGCACAGTCAGGCGGGTTTTATTAAAGATGAGGAATTAGAGTAAGTGCCAGTGGCTTAAAGACCCTTGTCCAGCAAAACCACTTAAGCCTACACCTCTGTTTTACTGGAGCTCACACATCGTCCAAGTCTTGTGACTGTTCTTAAGTGTTCTGCTGAATTGAGGCCAAAAAGATGAATTCTGCCAAGGCAGCTACACATCAAATGCAGACACTTCTGCAACACACCTCCAAGGGTTTGGATCCCCTCATTCACCCAGTTACAGCGTTTCACTTGGCTGGAATAGCTGTGAGTTCACTGGGCGTTCAGCACAAGGATGATTGTATTCACTGCAGAGATACTGGGCTTTCATCAGAAAATGCCAGAGTCTTATCTCCAAGCTCTCAGTTATCAGGAAGATGTGGCCTGTGGGTCAGGACAGCTCTTGTGCAGCCACGGGCACTGTGGGAATCTTGCAGCGCCTGACCTCGGCCACAGCCAACCTGTGGGCAGTGGCTGGTCATGGCAGAGCCCACCAACAGCATAAGCACCAGGGTAAATATTTATTCAGGAAAATAACCTGCCTCTGTGCTTATTTTGCCAATCTGCATTAGGTATTTACATAAACTAATCATGTGTGTGTTGCCTGAGAGACAGAAATAGTGTGTGTGTTTTACTGATTTAATTGTTATCCAGGTCTGGCACTGTCATCCCTCGGTCTCTCTTGCCACTGCCAGTGCTGGGGCTTCTGCCTTGGACCTTGTCTCTGCTTCCTACCCTCCTTGCTTGGCTGCTGTGCCCTGCTCCTGTTCCCTGTCCCCGTGGTCTGCTGGGCTCACAGCTGCATCTCCCTGCACCTTTCCCTGCAGCAGAGCAGCCCTGGGTGTCCTGGGGTGTGTGGGACGAGGGGCCCAGGCACAGCTGAGGCAGCCGGGCTCTCCTGCAGCTCATGGCTCAGAGAGGAGGGGCTGCTGCTGGGGCAGGAATGGGAGTGTTCTCTGGGGTCAGGGCTAACTGTCTGACTCCAGCTCTTAATGGCTGCTCTTGCAATCTCAGTCCTAATTTAGACATTATTTTTGTCAATGGATTTATTCAACATCAGGGTTGAATTAAGAACAGATATCAGCAGGAAAAACCTAGCTGTGAGCTGAAGGGGAGGAATGAGGGCCACGAGGTCCTGTTGGGGCTTTTATAATCTTCACTTTAAGGAAAATCTCCAGAGTTGGAAGTGCCATTAATTGTACCTGAGGGATGCGAAGGCTGAAGGATTCCAGTGAGAATGGCACTGCTGTGAGAGACAAGCCCTATCCTATGGATTCCTGGCAGGTGAACCAGCCAGCAAAGGGCAGGGACACATGCTGAGGCACACAGAGAACTCGGGACTCCCAGTATACAGATCCCTCACCTGGAGCCCTGAATATGACCCAGTTATGAATCCACCCAATAATGATCTGAGCACAAAAGGAAAAGCTGTTCTGGCTTATTTCCATCCCTGGAAATAAGATCCCTAACAATGAGGTCCTGCAGTGTCTAAACAAAAGGTGGAGGACACTTCATCCAATGAAATTGTTTGTTCCCTATCCCCGGCCCAGTGACAGCTGAATGAAGCCCCAGTCATGACACTTGAGATAAAACATCCACCTGTGCAGGAGCATTAATGGGTAGCTGGCAGAGTGGTGCAATATGTATTTCTGCCAGAATTTACTGACAGTAAATGCCGACTTATTGTAGAATTGTTAAATCAACTGTCAGGAATCATCCCTAAGGATGGATATTACAACTCCTCTACAGTTACCATTGGCAGGAGTTTCCATTAGAAACCCCAGCATTTGCCACATCTCTTTTATTCCCACCTGAAGTTTCAGATTGAATGGCAATATGATGTGCACTGTCGCAGCAGAAGACAAGTTTTATTTGTGAACAAGTTTGTGCAGAATGTCCAGAACAACTCATTCTGCTGGTTTTATGGGATTCTGCCCACAAACAATAGGGAAGATTTGCAGGCGTTGCTTTGCCAGACAACTGGAATTTATAAATCAGAACGGATGGGCCACGGTGTGCAGTGGAGCTTTGCTTGTATCAGTAATAATTTCTATGAATAAACATCAATAGCAGTTCACTGTTGCTGAAAGGAGGAGGTTTGGCAGTTATCAGGTTCCCTGTTTGTTATGAACAAAGGGCTCAGGAGCTTCTCTGCACCGCCTGGATTCCCCAAACCTCCCTGAATACTTGAGTTCAGCTCTCATGGCCCTTCTGATCAAGGCTGCTCTGTGGGAATGGCCAGAGGGGTGACACAAAGCAGTAGACTGTGGTGAGGAGAGAGGCTGCTTCTCCAGGGAATGAACTGAACTCCTCAAAACAGGGACTTCTTGTGCTGCGGATGAGCAGCAGATGAAAGGCAGCAGGGCAGGGCTGTTGCATTCAGCTGCATGAGGCTGTTGTCTCTGGATCCGCTACTGGGGACCTGTCAGACAGGGTCGTGCTGTGGCTGCTCTGATTGCTGTTGCTTTTCCTGTTTATGCTTAAGGCCAGACTAGAAATACGGGGATTTTACAAAGGATCATAGCCCGAGGCGTCCCTGCCTGTGGCCAGGCACGTCTGGATCAGAGAGAGTGGAGGGGGAGGATTCGTGACTGCATCAAGCCCGGAGTGCTCACTGTGTAAACACCTGTCCCGGCATGCGATTTACCTTTGGGGTGCCAACTTCTGGGGATTTACCCATGTGGTGACAGCACCTCTGTCCCCCAGACAGTGTCATGCACCCACCCGGGCCACCCTCACCCATCTCCTCTGAGGGGCATCTCCAGCCCAGTGCAGGCCATCCCAAGGTACAGGTGCCCCTTGCTTTGCCCATCTCCTCCTCTCTGAATTTCACCCTCAGCTCAGGCTGAGTTGGCTGATCCCTGGTACACAGAATCTGCTGCTTCCACGGCTCCCAGGCCCTCTGAGCAGCAATAACCACCATTTTAGCCTCTCACTTCACCCCAGGAGCAGCCCCTGCTCTGCACAGGTCATTCAGGGAGCCCACACCAGCTCAGCCCATGTCACAGCAGACTGGGGGCTCTGTCTCCTGAGCTAAGTGGGTCTTCAGCAATGCAGTGACTTTCTGCACTGAATTAATCCTCGCCTGGGTATTTGGACCTCACAAAATCCTGCCTGCTTTATGTTCCCACCTGAATGATTCCAATTTGTTTATGAGAAGGAGACACTGAACACAGAGGAAAACCAGCTCAGATATCAATCTCTGGATGTGGGCAGCCCTGTTTTCATCACTACAACTTGATTTGAATGCTGTTTCTAACACTTTTCTTCCTGGGCGTGAAATAAGCTCGATCTCGCCTGTTGCAGTGTCCAGGGGTTGTGGCTTTCCCCACACCATGGGAAGATGCTGCTGAGGATGGACTCATCAGGTTGCAATTTCACTTTCTAAGGCTCTCAATAAACACTGCTATACAAAGCAATTGCATGCAGATAAAGGAACTAATGGCTTCATGTGGGGCCAGGGCAGTGTCCCCACAGGCACATGCCCTGCCATGCAGGACAGAGCACAGAACTGCATCTCAGGGTTAAGAACACAACTTGCAAGAGGAGTTTTGGTCCTTTTCTGATGCTGTGTGTTGATTTGCTTTTTAGATAGTTATTCAAGTAATACTACAATGCAGGTTTGACCATGAATTTTGCGTTATTTGATGAGGTTGCTCCCCAAACCTCCTTCTTGTCTATCTCAGTTAGCTGACCACAGCTTTGGGAATGGCTGAAGCCTCCTGAGAGCCCTGTGGGGTCTTGCAGGACACTGGAAGTGACATGGTTTGGGCTGACTGACCATCTGGCTTATATTCCCATTGGAGGAATTTGCTCCCTGCAAGCCCTGCAGTGCAGTGGGAGCTCCAGAGCCTGCTCCCAGCACTGGGTGAGCTCCAGAGCTTGCTCCAGGTGAGCTCCAGAGCCTGCTCCCAGCTCTGGGTGAGCTCCAGAGCCTGATCCCAGCACTGGGTGAGCTCCAGAGCCTGATCCCAGCTCTGGGTGAGCTCCAGAGCCTGCTCCAGGTGAGCTCCAGAGCCCGCTCCCGGCGGCAGGGCCGGGCAGAGGAGCCGTGTCCCGGGGGCTCCGCCGAGGGGCGCAGCCGCTGCTCGCCGTCGCTTCTGATCTGTGTCACACACATCACCTGGAGCGGCAAAGCCCCGGCGCCTTCCGCTGGGGACACTGGCACTCGTCTAACTCGGCAAGGCTGTTGTGTAAGAGGCTCTAAATTCTGTATTTTGAGCTGCACGGAGTTTTCCAGAAGGAAAAGCACCGAGGCAGGTTTGCGGAGCTGGCGGTGTGCTCCCCCATGAGACGGTGTCCTGCTCCCCGGGGCTGTCCTTGCCTGCCCTTGCTGCTCTCCTGCTCCCTGGGCCAGGCCAGCCGAGGGCTGCAGCGCTTGTCACAAACTGATTAAGCGTCACTTTGTCCCTATAAGGGACATAATCATCATCTGCATTTTACAGATGGAGGAAGCAGCGCACAGAAGCAACTCGTCCAATGTCATTTAGGGCAGAGAAGGCAGATCTGGAAGCCCAGCCCAGCTCCTGAGCCACTCATCAGTTGCAGACAGTGCTTGACTCTGCACACACCACACTGACTCACCCAGTAAACTCATTCCTCTGCCACGAATGGTAAGAGCATCACAGCTTTACAGGGGATTACTTTTGTGTCTCTGCTGCTTAGGCTGTGGATTCAGAATGTAGCTGGGACCTGGAGGTGGTCAAGGGCTGCCCCACTTGAGCAGGATACTCAGGAGGAGAGCGCTCTGTGCTGCCTGCGCTGTTGCCTGTGCTGCAGGGAGCAGGGATTCTTTTTGTCCTTCACTTTTCTTCCAGAGGCCTTCTCTGGGAATCAGATATTCATAAAAACACCAGCTTTCCTCACCTCCATAACTGGGCCCTTGGGATCACAGGATGTGCTGGAGGCAAGATATCTAATTAGGAAACTGAGCAACCTCTGGCCGTGAGTGGCGGTTTCAGACTCGGAGACGCTTTGGCGGCTGCAGGAGCAAAGCTGCTGCAACAAGTTCCCTGGGGTTTAATAGGCTTTGGAAGTGGCTGTGGAAGGAGAAGCACAGCTGCTGTGTGGCAGAGGGAGCTCTGTGTCCCAGGAGATTTTAGAAAATAAGTTGCTCTTATAGGAAATAAAAAAATTAAACTGTCCAGTGCGCACCTGCTCCCGCAGTCTGGATACCTGCTCTGGACTGGGCTGTGTCTGAGACATGCCTGGGGTCCCCAGGCTGCATTGGTGCTGTGCCCTTGCCCGTGTTTGTCCTCAGGGGTGAGAGCAGCTCATGCTGCCAGCCCAGGACAGCCAGTGTGTCCCGGGCCCAGGGGAAGCCTCTTCCCTCTCCACATGCCCGGCCTGAGTCCCACTGTGGGAGAGGCTGTCCCTGGAGCCACAGAATCCATTTCTGTGCTGGGAGAATGGCCGTTTTCAGGAATTTCAAATGAATACTTGGAAGAGACAGACACAGGGATATTCTTCTGACAACCTCTGTGACAAGGAGCCAGGCAGGGTCAGGAGTTCGTTGTGGGTATTCTGGGCCAGCAAGAAATGGCACCTGTCCTACCCCAGAGAGCCAGCTCAGGGCCAGCTCAGGGCCAGCCTGGGCACAGCCAACCCTCGGCAGCCACCCACAGGCTCACTCACGTGGTCAATGAGCTCCTTGATCATGCCATTCCACTGCCCCTTCTCATCCTGTGCCCCGTATTTGCCATCCTCCACCAGCCGGATCTCGTAGGAGAAGCCCAGGATGATGGCCAGCTCCTTCAGGAGGTCGATGCAGTAGCCCTCGAAGCGGTCATTCCCGAACAGGGCGGTGTCGGACTTACGGAACATTACAAAGGGCTCCTCCTGCACAGGGAAAGCAAAAAGTCCCTGCTCAGGGTCAGCTGGAGGCAGAGCCACCTCTGCGGGTCAGCCCGAGCCACCAGGCACCCGCTCTCCAGGCGGGGCTGGCACTGTGACATGTTGGGAATAAATTAACTTTGCACAGCACATCAGCTAATTAGCAACCTTGTTTACCCCACAAAATTTAATTTTGTCTCTTCTGAGCAGCCAACTGTTTTCCATTTGGTAGGATTTCAGGGAGAAAAATAACCATTTCATGCTCTGAAAATGAAGTGTTAGAAACAGTAAAAGAGGGGGAGGACAAACTCACCCCTGAGCCCTGCACCTGGTACCTGCCAGCAGAGACACCACAGAGAGCAGGAGGCTGGTGGGTGAAATTCAGGGTAAGGGAGCTGTGCAAGGCTGGGGCCACCTCAAACCCTCCCCACTCAGCTCACTGGCACTCCTCCGTGCTGGCACTACTTGATGGACACGGGGCCCTGCTACTGCCCAGGGAAACTCTGTGCCCTCTGCTGCACTTGTGGCTGCCTGGGAGAGCTGAGGGTGTCTGAACCATAGCAGAGCTGAGCACCAGCACTGGGGACAGGAGCTAATGCATTGACCTGTGCATCCCTCCCCTCGAGCAGGGGCTGGCAGGTGAAGTCACACAGTGAAGTCCACCAGCCTTTGGTGCCTCTCGGGCTTGGGCAGCCACCAAGGACGAGGAACACTGGGGAGCCTGAGGGAAAAACGCGTGGAGGACAGATGGAAATGGGAAAAGGTGGTGGGCAGCAGGCAAGAGATGGAAGGCAAGAGGAGGGTGAAGTGCCTACAGTGAGTCCCTGGCTCAATTGGGGGTGTCTGCAGGGCTCCTGTCCTTTGTTGTGGGGTGGCCAGCGAGGAGTGTGAGGGAGGGCTATGCTTTGTGCTGGCAAACGTGATTTTGCTCAGGCGTGGGGGGCTTGAAGAGGTGGGAGGGCAGGTCTGGAGCCCTCATTAGAGCCCTGTCATGGTGCCTGGTTTGGTGAGGCATGGGTGCCCTGCCCGGGGGTGCTCTGAGGAGGGGGCTTAGGTGGGGCTGTGCCAGCCTGGGGGCTGGTGGTGCTTGTCTCTGGCCAGCCCCCAGCTCTGCCCTGGGGCTCTGTGCTCCCACAGAGGGGCAGGGGTTGCTCCTTTGGCCCAGCAGCAGGGTCAGGAGGGGATGTGGCAGCGCACGAAGCCCCATTTGCTGAGTTCTAAGGCCCAGCTGATCACATCACGCCCGTGGAGTTTAACCCGGCACGCGCAGCTTGGCTCAATCCTGTGCTCCCCCATGCCACATCCTCGGCTTTCTGCTCTGGAACCACTGCTTTGTTTGTGAATCAGCTGAATCTATGGATCTTGATATAAATACACTGGCTCCAGAGCAGCCATAAAGCACTATTAATTTTGGGAAGCGCTGTAGGGATTACATACATATTTAACAGCTGAAGCACTGAACATTAGGACGCCACTCGCTTCAGTAATGTATCTCCAGGTCTCAAACATTTCCTAGGGGGTAATTCTGAACTCTGTGAACCACTTATTCACGGACTATTTCACAATTTATTACTGAAAATAGCCAGACATCCAATTCACAAGCTCTCTCAGTTTGCTAATCGATTTCTCAGTGAAGGTGCCCTCAATTTCATAACTTCACAGTTCCCATATTGCTTGGGGAGAGCAGCACTGGCTGCTTGGGTAATATTTCTCTTCCAACAAGTCACTGCAATATGAGCAAAAGGGGAAAAACAACCTTTCATGCTTTTTCTTTTAAAGGCTCCTCCTATGGCTCTTCTCTCGTCATTTACAGCAGTGCAGAACTACAAAGGGGTGTTGCAAATGCAAATAGCATCTAGGGTTGTATTTTATGTTTTGGACTCCAGAGTACGTGGTGCAATTACTGCAGAACTCAGGTCTGAGCACATTCCCTCCTCCCTTGGGCACAGGGATCCAGGACAGCCATGGTTCTGGGATGGAAACCCCGTGGCACGTGTGCAGGACCATGGAGTGGCACAATTAAAGGGAACTGATATCACCCTGTGCCTTATGTAATTCGTACGTGCTCGCAGAGCATGAGATGGAAATGTAGCCTGAAAAAAGCCTGTCAAAGGCAGATGGCTGACAGTCCCCTCCTGGCTCCATCGTTTTGCATTATGCCATGGCCTTTGAGGTATGGCGGGTACCATGGCCCGGACCCAGACAATTCCACAGCCATGGAAATGTTTCGTGGGGAAAAATGCGATGTGGTGGATGGGAAGTTCGCTAGGAGGAGTGGCTGATTTGCAAGGAGAGCTGCTGCAGCATCTGTCTTTGCCTTATGTTCTGCTTCCACCCTGCTAACCCCTTGCTGAGGGATACAAGACCTTCGCTTCCAGCCCTTCTTCTGCCCTAGACCAAGTGTCCCCTCTCTCTGTTCCACTCTGGGCACCTCTGTCCCATTCATTCTGTGAAACAAATCCCTACTATATCAAGTCACACCATTTTGGGAAGGGAAGGACATCACAAGGGTTCCCACTGCTCCAGACTGGGGAACGCATCCCCTGCTGACCCTGCTCCATCTACACCCTTACGTTCCCTGAAAACACAGAACACAAAAGGGATGGAAAATTTCCCTAGGCAAACCCAGAACTCAGGCCCAGTTTTGGGCAGGTTGGCCAAGGGCTGATGTGTTTTGTTGCTTCCTGGTGCCACGCCACGAGCCCCTGCTGTGTAACAGCCATGCAGGAAGCAATGCCACCAGATTCATGAACTAGTCAATAAAAACTCATTGAGATCTGACACCTGCTGCCAGATCCAAGAGTGAACAGGAGAACAAAATGCAGCACGACACTTGCGAGCAGAGCTGGATAACAGCATCAGTACTCCCCACTTCAGCAGGGTGTGCTCAGGAGGGGGACAGACAGACAGACAGTGTCACAGCCAAGCCAGGGGCTCTGGCTGCTCCAGGTATTCTCTTCAGTACCAAGAACACTCCTGCCTGAGGTGGTCAGTGCTGGCCAGCCAAGTGTCCACTGCTGTGCCCCTGCTGCCCGGGCACCGGGTGCATGACGGTGACACGGGGCTGTCCTGGGGCTCAGCATGTGCAAGCCCCTGTGTCCTTTGGCACGCAGGGATCAACAGGGAGAGTTCTCTGACCATCCCTCCAGCATGCAGGGACCAGCAGGGGAGGGGTCCCCTGGCATGCAGGGGTGGGCAGAGGAGGACTCTCCAGCATGCAGGGATTGACAAGGGGTAGGGACCTGGCTGGGCAGAGGAAGCAGAAGAGCTCAGCCAGGACGGGCAGCAGCTTCCTGGGCAGGAGAAGCACCAGGGAGGACAAGGGCAGGGCTGGGCAGCTGAAGTGGAGGAGCTTGGCCAGGACCAGCACCTGTAGTTCCCACTGGCCTGTGCTAGCCCTTCTGGCCACCACATGGGGCTGGCAGCCTGCTCAGGGGTGGTGGCCTTGGGGATGTTGCAGGTCCCCTCTGTGCAGGGACATGGGCATTAAGTGCCCCATGAGCCCTGGCACACGCAGGGCCTCTTCCAGCAGATGTGCACTGGGGTGCTGTGAGCGTTCAGAGATGTTGGATATCCCTGGGATACCCCTGGGATTCATGGGGAAGGACAGTGACAGGTTGGCAGTCTCCTACCAGCACCGTGGTGACAATCAGAGATCTGTTGCTTAGCGAGTCCGTGACGTTGGGCCCTCGTCCTTTGGAGATTTCTGTGATGTTCAAACCATCAGAAGGGCTCCATGCTCCAACCTGAAAGGAAACAAAGCAACACAGTGAATCCCCATCTCGAATTCTTCAACCCCTACCTGTGTTCCTTAATCCCTACCTCGAATTCCTCACTTGCTCACAGCATCCTACTGGCCTGGAAAAGGGAACTTCCTTCTCTTGCCTGCAGTAAACAGCAGCAAAACTGGAATTCCCATGTATTAACCCTTTAGCTTCAGGTCAGTCCAGTGGCACATGTTCCACAGTCCCTGGGCTGCTGCAGTGGATGAAAACCGTGGGGACTGGAATTTAGGGGCTGAATGAATGAACAATTTGCAAAGGCACCGCATAGGGGCAACAATCAAACCACACTAAAGAGTCAAATCTGGGAAAGGGTAAAGCACAACAAAGGAAAAATAACCACAAACCTGAGTCCATTTTCTTTCATTTCCATTTCCCCACCAATTTGCTTTGGTGGGAAGGATTAAAAATGGCTCGACCAGCTCTGCAGATCCCTGATAGGGACAATTCCTGCTCTCTGTGCCATGGCAAATCAGCTGGAGTTTCTAAAACTTCTCTTGGCAGGGCCTTGGGCCCCTCTTTGTGAAATCCCTGCAATGGGGGGGGTCTCAGTCCTGGCTGCAAACCTGGAGAAGGGTGCAGCAGCAGCCCTGCCCAGGCATGGCACAGGCACATCAGCTCTATTTCAGGTGTTCTGTCTTCTCAAGCTGTCAAATTTAATAAATTATTAGACTTTAATGAAGTCTATTGATCCAGAAATGGCAAAACATGTCTCTATTTGAGGAAGTCATCTGGGCAAGGCTAAGCCTGTTAACCTGATCTCCACGGTGCAGGGGAGGCTTTGGGACAAACTTTGAAGGCAGGAGTGGCTTAAAGGACTGTGACAATGAGATAAAATGTCAGGAAAGCTGGAGGAATATGGGAGTGCTGCCAGCAAATGGAGCAGGGTGGCCATGGAGCCAGCCTGACAGTGAGAAAAAAACAAACCCCACCTGGAAATGGGAACAGAACGATCCATCTGTAGGGTCAAACTGCAAGGTGGGACTCGGAGAGAAGCCAAAGGCAGCCAGCTCAATCCACTGGGGAGCCAGCAGCTTCCCATCTTTTATTTATTGCTGTTTTTAAGATTCTTCAGCCTCTTCAGCAGTCCAAGGGGAGAACTTGGTTTTACTGCATCCCCAAAAAGAGACTTTGTAATGAGCAATGCTGCCTGGCAAAAAAATTGTCATAAATTCTAGAAGAGTTTCCATGAACTTTGTGAAAGGTTTTAAATATTTCAGGTAAAACTGAAGCGATCTCTGCCTTGGATCACACAACAGCTGCAATGTCAAAAATTATTATTATTGTGGATGGGAACAAAGCAAATCCAAGAGGCCCTAGTTTACTGCACTTCAGCCCCAATCACTTCTTCCTTGCTACATTTTCTTTAAGAAAATCAAATGCGTGGCACTTAAGACTGAATTAATCAGTTTAAAATATTAAAATAGGAAGAAAAAGGAAAAAGTCCTTTAAGAGAACTGTGTGAGTCAGATAGCCAAACTATATGTAATTAGGATTTGGTAATGCTCCTGTAATCCCTGGAACATCCAGGAGGTATGAGGATCAGGGGTTCAATCCTAAAGCTCAACAAACATAAGCTGTGATACATAATGCACAATCCGGCTGGGATTTGTTTGTAGTTTGGTGTTTTGTTAGTTCAGATTAACTATTGACAGGATTCCAGCTTCAACAGAGATTTGACATCGATACTTTATAACCCCTCTGGAGCTGACACGAAGCTTTCAGAAAAATAATGGTGGGAACTGTGAAATCTCTGAATTATTGGAGACAAAAGTTGATGGGGTGTGCAGGGGACGCGTCAAGGTTTGGCAGCTTCCAGTGGGCTTGATGTGACAGAGAACTGGAATAACTCCAGCTGGTGCCAGCTCTGCTCAGCACACCTGAGGGGCGTTGGTTTGACAGGTGATACTGCAGCTGTGCTTAAACATTTGGATTCATGTGGTATCAAAGGCTGGCACGTTTTCTATTACCTGCCCAACACAGCTCTCCAGCAGTGCATCGGTGCCACTGGATTTCAAAACGATGCATTGTTATTTTTGGGTTAGGCCCTATAAACAAAATATTTTGTGAAAAGGTAAGGCTACAAAGGTCAGCTGCTGCTCGGTTCTTGTGAGGCACCAGCATCTTCCCCAGCTCTGTCCTGCCTCCTTTCTCAGCCACAGCGAGACTGAAGATCACTGGGTTGATTTGAAATGTTTTCTTTCTTCTGTATTTGACACCAAAACCTCCCCAGCAGGAGAGGCTGTAGTGACCTTGAGCTGTGTTACCTGAGGCACCGAGCTGCTGCTGTGGTGGGGAAGTGTGGCAGCCATTCATTTCAAAGCCCAGGATAAACAAACAGTGAGGAAGGTGGATGGGGCACGGGCTGGCAGGTCCCGGGAGCCTCACGGTGCAGGATCTGTCCCCTCCAAAGGGAGGATTGATCCACGGCTGCCTCCAGCCCTGGGGCTGCCTCCTTGTGCCAAGTGATTAATTCCCTGGACAAGTCCCCTGTGCTCTCGGGCCATGCACGGGTAATTGAAATCCCTCCCTGCTGCCAGCCGGGTGTCCCGTGGGCTCAGAACCTGTCACCCTGCCCAGAGGGACAGAGCCAGCACCGTGCCCAGCTGCCACAGGCACCTGGTACCTGTCGGAAAGCAGACTCTGCTCTAGAAAGGGCCTTGCTGCCCTGCCAAATTCCTCCTGTGCAGGTGATAGACACCTGTAGCAGAACAGGGACACAGAGCTGCTCACAGAGAACTCAGAATCAGAGAATTTCTTGGAAATCACAGCTCCCTGTGCTCTGGCCACTTGCTGCTCTGTTTGTCATCAGCCGATCTCACCTTGAAACCTGCATTCTAAGGGCTTTAATGCTGTGCGTGTTGCCTTTTAAGTTTGGGGTTTTTAAAGTAATTCAAGAGAAGGAAATTACATCCCCAGGCACACCTGGGATCAGATTTGCACATCAGCATGGTTTTACTGTGCCCAGAGGAGATCTGCACTAATTTGGAGGACGCAAGGCTGCAGCTTTCATGCCCTCGACCCTCATGACCACCCCCAGCCAGGCAGGCAAGGCCGCACTTTGCTTCTTTTTTATTGTCCCTTAGATAATAAACAAAATACCCAGTGCATCCTCCTGTGAATTCCAGGCTATAATAAACTGGGGCCGTTCCCAGCCTTGGGCAATTTCATAGTGGGAAATGACTCCAGATGATGATCTCCAGAGCTATCGTCTCGTCAGAGGAGAACTGAGGGTTTGTGAGCCAGGCCAGCAAGAGGGATTGGGACAGGCGTCATTCTTGCCTGCTTAGGACAGGGAGGGGTTAATGGATGCTCAGAAAGTTTCTTTTGCCTCCACTGTCCCAGGAAAGTGCCACAAGCACTTCTGCAATCTGTAATCCCACAAAGTGGCTTCAGGGCGAGTGAGTCATGGTTGAGCGTGGAAAAGGATCTGAGAAATCCCACAAAGTGAATATCCTTTTATATAAACCCCAGAAACCTGGAATCAATACAACACCAAGCATTTCTCTGCTGCTGTGCACCAGTGTTATCCTCAGCCATATGCAGATAAAACAAGCCCTGCCTACCTTTTCAAGGCCGTCTTCTTTGAGACTGATGATATCCAAATCAAAATCTGTCCGTAAACCACTGGTTTTATTAAAGACGATGCGTCCCGTTAATCCTTCCCACTGGGCCTGTGGTAGGGAGAAAAAGTAGCAGGGCTGTTACTTAGTATCATAAATAATCTTTTGCCCTCCACTGTATGTTCTTTTAATTAGTCCTTATGCTGGTTCTTTCTCCCTAAAGAGCCTGATTAATTAATAATCCCTCCATCGCTGCTCAGACTGCAGACGGAGCTGGAGATTCCCTTAACTCTCTTGCAGTCCTTGCTACAATTTCTGTTTGCACCTTTTGTGTTCACCAGCTGTTGCAGGACGTGATGACTCAGTAGAAAAAGACTTGCATTTATCACGGCATCCTTGTGTGCTGCGTTCATCCTTGCAGTGCTGATAAACGTCAGCCGGCTCTGGGACAGCTCCAGTCACAGGAAACCCCTTTGTGCACGAACTTGTTGGTGCTTCCAAGGTATGTGGAAACTTAAAAAGTCGGGAATGCTTCCCTCTGTCCTTCCAGAGGGAAAGTGGAAGAGAGGAGGCCAAGAACGTGTTCATGCAAGCAAGATCTGAGGTTTGAAAACAGGCACAGGAGACTGGGGGCATGTGCTGCTGGTGCTCTGCTTCAGTTTTTGGCAGCATAAGGATGGGGCAGGTGCTCACTGGGACTGGGGACATCCCATTCCCAGAGACTTTTCAGTGCTTGGCTGACTGAGGTCCTGAACAGCCTGGTCTGACTGGGACCAGGAGCAGGAGCTTGGGGTAAAGATGCCTCAGTTCAATTCCACAAAAAATACCCCCTGCAATTCGATTTCCTTCCCACTGTTCACTTTGCAGCACCCTTTGAATCAATCTCTCTGATTTAGGAGGTGATAGAACCCCCTGTGCCAGGTGCTCTGTGCCAGCAGAGCAGGAGCTGGGGACAGCGAGGTGTCCTGTGCCTGGGGACAGTGCGGGATGTGCTGCAGCATTGTCCTGAGGAGGATGCTCCCACAGGAATGCCAGGCTGCTGCCACAGTTTGCTGCTCAGCACTCACATCCCAGCAGCGGGGAGCTGAGCCTCGGGCTCTCTCCCCCGAGCAGCTCCGTGCAGGCTGCTCACTGGGAAACGTGTTTCCTTTATGGGTGGGGGAGCTTGAAATATTCCAGTGTGATCAAGGTGGCATAATGTACTCTCAGGGGGAATGACTGGCGTTTCTCCCGGTAAATACGCTCCTCTGGCTCTCCCTCATTAATTCCTGAGGAGCAGTGACAGCCTGCTCCCAGCCTTGCCACCCTAGAGTCCTGGGGAGGTTCATGTTTGCTCATTTGGGCGTGCAGGTGGTTTGCCTGTGGGACGCGCAGCCCGCGGAGCCCCCCGGGAGCCGGGGAAAACACGGAATGTTTGACGTGCCCAGCTAGAGCAAACACAGCTGCGTGCTGAGCCCTGCAGCTCCCGCGGGGCTGCGGTGGGGCTGCCTTTTTGGGCTACCCAAAAACAGAGGCCAGACAAAACTAAGGGAATAAAAAGCGGTTATATTTGTTGAAGGGCCTTCAGGTACATTTTGGGTGGACAAAGCCCCCCAGGGGCTACACCCAAAACTGGACAACAGGTCATAGGTTTTCACACTTTTATAAGTTTGGTCCATTTGCATATTGGGGGTTAATCTCCCAATTACAGCTTCAGGTAATGAAGTCATTTACCCCAAGTTTGCTCCACCCAGCTCACTTTTGTTTCCATCTCTGGGGGCCTGAGGCAGTGAGGTGTCCTTGATTCCCAGGCCTGGAGAGGAATTGTGTCTGCCCAAAATGGGAGAGCAGCAGCTGACATTGTACATGGAGTTTAGAGTTCTACACTAAAGAATTGCAGGGTTACAAATATATGGAAAATATAAAAGCTAAAATCCTAAGGCATCAGTGGGAGCACTGAGGGGCTGCACGGCTCTCAGTCTGGGGGGACAACGCATCCCTCGGCACTGCTCTGAGTTTACAAGAGTTTGGAGAGAGCAATTCCTCTGTTTTGGTTGCAGCATGGAGGAGGCTGGTCCCTGCAACAGAGGAAAACAACGGGCAGAGGCGCTGGAGTGTGAGGGCAGGGTGATGTGCAGAAGGAGCCAACCAAACAAATTATTTACACTCTGTTATGGCAACCAGCTGGAGCGGCGCTCTGCTGGTTGGGAACGAAGCATGAGGAATGTTCCCTCTGATTGAGAGAAAAGTTCGTTCTCTCTCTGCAGTGTAAATCACTGTCCTGCTCTCCTCCTGTGGGTCCATGTGCTCCATGCAGCTCGAGCAGTGCCACGTGGGCACAGTCTCATGTCATGGATGGATCTCCTGGGGTCAGCAGGTGACACAGCAGCACAGAGCACAGTAACAACTAACAACGTGCTCTGCACTTCTGTTTGGAAGCTTCTGGGGATTTTATAGCCAACTTTAAACATGGCTCTTCCATGACTTGCCATGGGAAGAGCCACAGGGATTTGGGGCAAGTAAGAGGTTTGTAACAAAGGTGGCTCTGGCAGGGTTTGCAGTGTCTCCCTGCAGCTCTCCTTTCTTTTTTCCTTGGGCAAGGACTCCTTTTTGCAGACACAGCAAAACTCGAGGTGTGGGTGCAGGGGTGTGTGCTGGGGCCTCTTTGGGAGGGCTGATCCTTGTGCTGTGCTCCCTTGGAGAGCCCACTGCTTCTGACACCCCGCTCCGAGCTGGCCTTAAGAAATAACTCCACAGGCTGAACAGAGAAATAGCGATGCTTGAAATCAGAGAGGAAGAGAAGTTGCCCCCTCACTCCTTGGCCCCCATCTGCTCAACCCCCCCTCGGCCAATGCCATTCCCTGGCACTCAGGCAGGGACAGCCCCAGCTTGGCCCTGGGGTTCAGAGGCACTGAGTGCCCTTTGTGGACCCCAAAAACTGCTTCAATAGGAGACAAATGGCTGTTGATCTGGTATGGAATGACCTTGCACGGAGTGGTCCAGCTGCTTGGAGAGGCCAGAGCCAATCTCAGGGGCACATGGGAGGTTTCAGCTCCTCAGGGATGTTTTGGCTTGGCTGCACAGGTGTTATTTTGAAGGCAAAGGCAGGATTTTCCCTTTCTGTGTGCACTCAGCAGCCTGGTGTGTGTCTGTGCTTCTATCCCCTTGTACCCGCCCATGCAAGGGGACATTTTCCAACCCTGGACCTTCTAAGCCTCCACCACCTCACCACCAGGAACCTATTCCTCCCAGGGAACGTTTATGATCAAAAAACAACAACAACAACAAAAAAACCCCCAAAAACCCCCAAAAAAACCCCAAAAAACAAAATCTTTTACCTCTTTTATGAAATTCATGAAGCGGCCACCGAACCTCCAGGCCTTGTGGCGGTGGCACTGCAGGGAGTTCACGGTCATCTGGGGCGCGCGCTGGTAGCACACGGACACCACGTGCACCGCGTCATACAACAGGGCAGCGTCTGTCTAAAGGGAAGGGGGACAGCGTTGGTGGCTGTGGGGAGCCGTAGGAAGGGGTGGAACCCACCCTGAGTTACCCCCGCCAGCCCCAGGGTTTCTCTGTCCGCGCTCCCTGCTGATCGTTCCTGGTTCGTTTAGACCAAAAGCTCGGGGGTTCCGTGTAAAATCAGCCATTCTGGAAGTGATGGTCTGTGAGCGACTGTTGGGGTTGTTTAGAGCAAAAGCTCGGGGGTTCCGTGTAAAATCAGCCATTCTGGAAGTGATTGTCTGTGAGCGACTGTTGGGGTTGTTTAGAGCAAAAGCTCGGGGTTCCGTGTAAAATCAGCCATTCTGGAAGTGATGGTCTGTGAGCGACTGTTGGGGTTGTTTCTTGCACATTTCCTGCTGTGGTGTCAAAGAGGGAGGCAAGGGTTTCTAAATGTAGAAGGTAGTAACAGAGTTTTCTTATTGAGTCTGTTTTGTCTGAGTGTAAAAAAAAAAACAACCAACTATACAAGAACATATTTTCCACACTATTTTATACATGGGAAAATAAGAAACAGAGATGTTTGTGGGCACACAGTTTTCCAAAAATGACATAAGCTGTCACCAAAATCAGGACCTCATGGCTTTGTAACATATTCTAGCATTTCAGTGATCTGAACTAGGGAGAATTTTTTTCCCCCCATATAATGTGATGATTTTAGATTCAATTTGAGATGCCCTATCTCACATCCAAACACTGATCAAAAGAATTGGATTTATTTTTCACTCCGATGTGGTAAGACCTCCTAGTGAAAATACATTATTTGCTGGCTTCACAGACCCACGAAACAGATGTGAGTGTAGCAGCAGCCTAATAAATCGCAATAAAACAAAATAATACAGCAAATAACTGAGCAAACATCTAACAGGACGTAGCCATGGAGAAAATCCTCCAGCCTTGGCAGCCATCCCTGTGACCTTCCCTTCCCTCAGCAACCAAGCATGAAGAGCAGGAGCCCCACCTGCATCCGTGGGCGGGTATGGACCACAGCAGGGACAGGTTTGTGAGTTTGGGGCTGGAGGAAAGGGGGGGCAAGGGTATGTCCATGCAATTTCATGGTGAATTACAGACTGTAATGCCCAGCTGAGTCCAGAGCCCCACTGGATAGACACCTGGCAAACAGGAATCAAAGGCAGGATCCCTCTGAGGAAGCAAAGAGGGGCTGGAAGGAGAGGCAGCGTTGGGGACCGAGCTCTGCTGCAGGTACAGGAGGGCTCAGCTGTGGGCAGACTGGGGAGAGGCAGGAGCCTGCAGGAGAGTGGGAGTCTCTCCCCTAGCAACAAACACAACAGGAGGGATTTGAGGAGCCATTTCAAGGTGAAAGTCTGGGAGGCTTTGCCACTTTGCGGGGCTGGTTCTGGCAGATCTAAAGGGAGAGGGAAGGAGGGAGCCAGTCAGCAGTTCCGGGGGTCGGAGACAGCCTCGCAGGGAAGACAGATGGGAGAGCAGGTGCTGTACCTTCCGAGCAGTAATCAGTGGAGCAGAGCTGCCATCAGACCCTAAAAGGAGTCACCAAAGCTGCAGCACAACCCATCTCTGGGCATTGCTGTGGCGTTTTCCCCCTGCCCCAATCTCAGCCAAGTGCTTGCCCAGCCCAGCCCTGTGCTGTGCTCCCAGCCCTGGGGACTGGTGTTCTGCTGCTCTCAGGGGAAGCTGGAACCCTTTGGGACACATCCTGACTACCTGCCTTGTCTGGTGGCAAATCTGTTGGCAGCTGGGCCTGAGCAGGAGCGCTACCACAGCAGTGGGGTGCAGGCTTCAGGGCAGACTTTGATGGGCAGTTGTTAAAGAACACAGGAAAGTACCTCAGGGCAGATACCTGGGATGAGTTACTCGTTACAACCATCTTACCATTATTGGTAAGAACCAAGAAAAGTAGCATTTAGGCCTTAATGACTGTTCCTGCCTTCCGTACCACCCTGCCCCGATTCCCAGACCCCTGTGCCCGGTTTGAACTGCCCGTACCATCATCACACCATCGAGAAGCCCCAGCTCTGCCTTGGGCGCCGACTGCAGCCGCTCCATGGACCACTTCTCAATGATGGAGGACACGTGGGGGTTCTCCACGTTGAGGATCCGGAAGCCGGTCAGGTTCACCCCGGAGTAGCGATATGGTTCTAGGTCTAATGCATAAAGATCCTTAAAAGAGAGAAACCGGTTTAAACATTTTGCTTAGCTTTGTGTTTTCTTCGAGTTCTCTGCATCGGTTCATGTCTGTGTTTGGAGTGAGACAGCAGAGCCCACAGAAGGTGGGAGGGAGCACATATCCCTCAGGAATTCGGAGGATTGTGCTGTCTGCTGCTGTCAGTCGCAGCTTGCAGAGGCCTGTAGGTGTTGGTGGAATTTGGGTGCCGTATGTGCAGGTTCCCCCACACACAGCAGAAGGGAACTCCTGCCAAAGAGCCAAAGAACTCGCTCTCAGCATGGAAGAGGAGAGTGGATTTTGGGGAGAAAAACGGAGCCACTGCATCTGACCCTGAAAAAAAGAGACTTGTGGCCCAGGGAGGGGGACAAGGCAGAGTTTCTGTATCTGAAGCTCCCATGGGCCTTTCCACGGAGGATTTCCTGGCAGTGCTGAGGTCCACAGGGCGCTGTGGATGACAGAGCCACTCTGAATGCAAAACACCAATTTGCAGACTATCAAAGAGGAACTAAGACGCATTTCTTGACATTCCGACCAGCCTACACAGTCTGCAGATGAATGAGGGTGCCCTTTATGCGACGTGAGAACCAGAGCCAGGCAGTGCTCATCTCTGCTGGCTGCCGGCCTGCGAGCATAGCTTAGTGAGGGGCACTAAGGTGTACACTGGGGGTACTGGGGGGCACTGGGGGAGCACTGCTGTGGTGCAGCTCTTGCTTTCCCACGTGTCTGAATCTCAGCTTCAGTGCTCAGGAACGAGTTTGGGGTTAGACAGCATGTGGCAGCTGATCTGCTGCCCAAAGCCAGGCGGCTCACCCAAGAGGTGAGTGAGGGAGTGTGGTGAGATGGCAGCCAGGGGTGGCTTGACTAAAGGGAACCGTTTGTTGGAAGGGACATATTTCATCAGCGTTTATCCTGAACAATTTCTGCAAGTGTTTCGTGGCAGTATAAAAGTGAGGAGGTGGAAAGGCAAGACCACAAGTCTTCTGCAGTGGAGCGTGGGGGTGAATATGTGACATTCACTGCTCTCACGAGGGCTTATCAAAAAGAGGTTCAATATGGGATGAGGTGCTGTGGCTGTGGCTGTGCTGGGGCTGTTCTGTGCAGTGTGATGGGGCTATACTGGTGGGACACAGCTACACTGTGGGGCCACCCAGCTACAGCACCCATCTGCCCACCGGGGCTGGTGAAGTCCCCCATGTGCTGCCCTAAGCAAAGCAGAACAGCAGCAGCACTTGCCAGCAACTGAGACATCATTCTCCGTGAGGGGAGTGAGGGTTCTTGTGGCTGTTTTGCTTTAATAAGCTTTGGGGGTTTGATCTTTTCTGTAAGCCTGGTCCCAGCCTCTGCAGCCCCTGGGCTCACAGCTGATGGATGCAGTGCTCAAACCTGCAGGTGCAGCACAGACCAAACCATTAATCACCCTACAATGGCAGTTGGGACTTGGGTTTTTGGGTTGTTTTTTAACCCTGAAAAATTGCAAGTGCAAACCTGCATGTTCTGTTAAAGGGCACGGTGAAAACCAGGCCACAATGCTGATTTTTAAATGACTTAAAGGAGCTAAGGGCAAATACAGTGGTTTGACATCAGACAGGTGCTCATGTCTCTGGCTGGAAGGGGGAACAGCAGTTCTGTGCTTGACCTGCTGGAATAGGTCTGTTTTTATCAAGATTCATTTTTAATCAGATACTCCAGTTTGTATTCCAGAAATTGTTGTGAGGGAATAATTTTTGTTGCAAAAGCCAATGATTTCCCCCTCAGAATGTGACCGGGTGTGACAAATCTGATCCCCTGAGCTCCAGATCCCATGGTCTCTGTTGCCCACCTGTCAAACCACCAGCCCTGGCCACCTCTCAGATCCCACCGGTATTTTGGGTTCTGTCCCTGCCCTGCTGCTCCCCACCAACCCTTCCTTTCACCAAGTTCCTGTAGAAACCAACCTCCCATCAGGCCCCCTCCTTGGTTCCAGTTTACATCTCAGCTGCAGCCTGATTTATCACCTCCTGGAATCAGAGGATAATTCAGAATACTAGCCGAGTGTCAGGACATGTGGAGGTGTGGATGGGAATCATCAGATCAGTTTCTTCTGTATTTTCTGCTCCTGCACAGCCACAAATTGAAACATCTGGTTCTATTTTCCACCTCATCTACATCCCCTTTCACTCATTATTTTCTGTACTGCAGATTAATTCTCCCCTCCACCCTTATTTTTACTCTCAGTGTTCCCATGACCCTCTCCCCCTTCCCCTGTTCGCCCGGCCTGGGCTCCTCAGTGGTGGCAGCAATGCTGAGGACTGATCCTCAGTGCACCCCACGTCCTCAGTGTCTTCTGCTGCCCGTGGGTGAGGTGTCTCCACAGCTCTGCCCCGGGATCTGGCAGGGCTTGGCCGTGTCTGCAAAGCCCCATTTTACAGACTGCTGAGACACCCCCACAACGGTGGAGTTCTGGGGTTCTCTCTGCAGGGGCTTCGGATGTAAAATCTGTGTGTGACAGAGACCAGCACTCATCAGAGATCCTCCTCCTCCTCCTCCTGTGGTGGTAAAGGCTGATGGAGCTCTTCATGCTGGAGTCAGTGAACTGTAGTCGTGCTGCCTAGCAAAATGTTGAAGCATTTCATGCCAAGTGTTGATACACTGTGCTCAGTATTGACTGGGGACCTTTTAGAAACATTCAGTATAACATAATAGACTAATTCATTAGCACCCCATGGGTCTCGTACTGGGGAAGCTGAAGCACAGGCATTGCAAGCTAGGAAAACATTGCCTTAAGGAATGACAGATTAAAATATCTTTCCCATGATATAACTGTTATTTCAGGAAAGTGGCATTAATTGTGATTGCTTATCTATTAATTTATTATAATTTCTCTTTTCCCACCTCCAGGCTGTACCTACACATGAAATGTACTCCAGGCTCAGCTGGGGCTGATTAATAGGAGGTTATCTGGGAAATGCTTAAAGCTGCCTGGAATAGATAATGGCAGCAGGGGTAATTAAAATGTCTTTTGCATTTGAAAAATAAATTTTGTAGTTTTTAAGGGTTAGTTTAGTCCGTTTCTTTCCTAAAGGCAAAAGGATAAATTGGATTTTCAAAATCACACAAAATTCAACAGTAGACTAGACAATAGCATCTTAAATGGAGACAAAAGTGTCCCTGCCAGGAAAGCCAAGCGCCTCCCAGAGTCAGAGAGGAACTGGCCCGTGTTTAACAGAGGGGAGTTAATGTCAGGCTGAGCTCCCTTCCTGCAAAATAAACCTGCAGGGCTGAAATTTGGACCACAGCAGGGCTGCTCCCAGCTCCAGAGGAGGTCCTGGGTGCTCATCCCCAGCTCCTGCTGAACCAGGGTCCCAACAAATCCTGTGGGGGGGCTGCAGCCTTGCACTCTCCCTGTGCTCATTGTCAATGCATGGGGAGCTACACTGAAATCAAAATGACTGTGAGGGAAAATTAAACCAGAACCCACATCTGTGCACTTCAAAGGACTGACCTGTCCAAGGGCAGCAGGAACTGACATCTCTGAGGCTGAGCACCTGGGCAGTGCTGCAGAGCAGAGGACTTAGAGCCAGGTCACTGGGGTCTGACCCTGACCTGCAGCCAAGTCCAGCCCTGCCCTCTCCTCCTGGAAGGGTCCCAGAACTCCCAATTCCTTGTGTTTCCCACCCCATCACAGTGCAGGGCACACCAGGATCAGACACCCATCCCACCCTCCTGCTCCAGCTGCCCCCTCACATCCCACCCCCCATCAGCGAGTGTACAAGATGTGTGCACAGCCAGATACTTTACCAGAGTGGTGAAGATGAAGTGGTAATATTCTGTCATCATCCCCATTGCCATAGCCTTTAGGAGAGTAGGGAAAAGGGGTTAGTAAAGGGATACAAGAATATAACAACAGCCATGCAACATAAAACTCAGAGCTCATAGGTAAATGTGGCAGGATAGACCAGAAACATTGGGGCTGGATTCAGGACTGAGGAGCAGTTTAGCCATGCTCAGTCAGCAAGAGGCACATGCTCAAGTGCTGAGCTGAGTGCAGCTGTGGTCCTCAAACCATTCTGAAACTGTGGCAAAGCCTCGGTGTCCAGCTCCCACGAGGGCTGGTGGCATTTCTGGGTGACACTGGGTGTCCCTGGGTGTGCCAGGGCACTGTGGCACTTTGCTCATGGGTGCAGAATCCTCCAGGGCCACAGGTTCTCTTGGCACAGCTGTGGGAAAGGGGGTCACCTTCCTTTCTCCAACATCAAACAATGAGCAACCTCACACAAATCTGTGCAGATTTACCATAAATAGCCTGTTCTTATAGTTGCACATCCGTGTAGTGGCTAAGAAGCCAGCTGAAAGGGTTTTGATTTCTGACACGTGTAATTCTGGGCCTCTGCATCCCCAACTTCAGTCGCATTTGTGCAGCAAGTACATGGAACTCCTGCCTCTGTCCCTCCTTCCTGAGCATAACAGTCACATCCTAATTTAGGGCCTGGTTTAGAAGTGGATCAGTGAAAGTGTAGGAACAAGGATGGGGAGTGGGAATATCCCCTGTCCTTCAGCTTTTGGAGATCACGGTCCTGAGGGCCCTTGGCCAGCACAGCTTGAGATTCCCTGCCAGCCCCTACATGGAGGATGGCTCCTGCAGATTGCTGGGATTTGCATAACTGAGCACTGGAAAGAACAGACTGTCCTGGAAGCTCTTTCAGAGGACAGCCATGGGCTGAAGGGGCCTTGGCTGGACAACCATGCCCAGGCCCTTCACATCATGGGGGGAGCACATTCCAGTCTATGAGAAAGGTCACCTTGAAGCTGGTGGCTGGTGACAGGAAGATTCCCGTGGGTTTGGCTGGGATGCCGACTGTGTGAGCAGGTTTTCTAGAGAAAACACATGCAAGAGCACTTTAAAATCCCCACTGATGGGAAAGCGACTTCAAGTCCCCCCAGGAAATGTTTGCTTCCCTTGTTTTTTTGCTAAAATTACTAGGGCGGAATTTACCTCCGAGGAAGGAAGCGGCAGTCTGTAAAGAAGTGAGATGTCAAAAAACAAGGGAAAAGATCTGGATTGCAAGCCTAGATATTGTGACTCTAGAGTGTGATTTCACCCCAGGTTTCCTGCTCTGGAAGTAGCTTTTAGAAAGTCTGGGGCTGTCCCTGTGGCCATCCACCGTCCTGTCCCCCGGTCCCTGCCTGGTCAGTGGATCCAGGGGGCTGCAGTGTAGCTCTCTCCCTTCTGTACACCCTGCTTCAAAGAGCTGAAGCAAGGAATGACATTTCAGTAAGGGAAGCATCAGTTAGTGTTGGGGAGCCAATCTGGAGCAAATTATGAGATCCCAGTTTATGTTCTACAGCTGGATCATTCTGACCATAGCTGAGGAGCCCAGAACCGCTGTCAGAAGGAAGCTCCAGCTTCCCAGCACTGGCAGCCTGGGGCAGGATGCATCTGGGTTTGTGGGGAAATGAATAAATGATCATCCTGGTGGATAAGCCACAGGCAGTGGCCAGGATGAGAGCAGGAGCTCTGTCAGAGCTGACAGGCACGGCTGTGCCCTGCGGAGCACAGCGGCTGCTCAGGACAGCGCAGGAAGCCTGGGAACAGACCTGGAGTGATAACAAGGGGCCAAAACTGAGGAAGGCCAGAGAATCTGGGGTAGAATGGGAAAGCCTCACAAGCAGGGCTCACTCTCTGATAGGTTTCTACAATTATTTGTTTTCCAAGAGGGCAAAATAATGGATGGTTGATGTCTGGTCACTCCAAGGGACCCAGGCTGGAGCAGTAGGTGACAGTCTCATCTGTACTGTTGTGCTGGCTCATGAGGTGTTACTCATGGGTTACTAATCCATGGCATTTTTTACTACTCCAGTTATAAAAAACCTGCCCAGATGATCAGTGTTGTGCTGTGGGAGCATGGAACCTTGAATCTCTGGGGGGCAAGATCCCACCTGGCACGATGGTGGATGCACTGCTCAGTCAGAGCTGCCTCAGCCAGCACAGGCTGTAGGGGCTCAAACTTTCTGTGTTTTCTGAAGATGTGCGATGAAAATCAGCATCAAGGAGTGGAAATTTTAGCACAAGTCTTGTGAGAACCTTGTGCCATCCATGAGGCTGCACGGGGGTGGCAGCAGGGCGAAGAGACTCCAGGGATTCTGTCCAGCCAAATGTCTGCAGAGCTAACTGGTGTAGTGACCAAAATGTTACAAAAGGCACATAATAGCAATAAAATATGAATATTACTGATTCTGGTATTAATAGAATGCTGGGCCTTCCTCACTGTTTGTTTTTTTGTTTTCTGTTTGGTTTTTTGGGATTTTTTTTGTGGGTTTTTTGTTTGTTTGTTTTTGTTTTTGTTTTTGTTTTTGTTTTTTTGCAGTCCATTATTTGTTCTGTGCATTGTTCGTCTACTGCTGCAAAGGGAAGCAGACTCCCCACCTCCAGGAGATGGCTTTGCCTATCTCGTACTTTCAGTGGAAAGGAGCTGGTTCACAAATGAAGGTGGCACCTCTAGACATGCATTTCTTGCTACAGGTAGAAAAGTGAGGAAAATATGAGGTTTCTAAGCCTCCTAATCTTCAGCAGATGTGGGTGACCTGCAGGTCGCGGCGCACTGCTCCAAACCTGCCTGATGCTATACACCAGAGAGGCCAGGCATGCAGAGACCACTCAGGCTGTGGTTTGGGTTTGTGCAACTTCCCAGACTATGAATATGCTTCAGTATTTCCTTGAGCAGAAATACACTGTCTTATATGGCTAAGCTGAAATTCACGGCTTCAGGTCCTGACAAAACCCTGACACACGCACACAAACCCAGCCAGAAGGACTTAGAGAGACTTGTCTCCCCTAGTCCCCCCTCTCCTCCATCTTCCTCACTCTGCACCGGCGGTGATGAGCTGAGCAGATGGCACAATAAACTATAATAAACTGCATAATAAGTGAGCAGCCCCAAACACAACCAGCACGGGAAAATAACTGGCAGGAGACAATGAGCCCCTTCTATTGCTTCCCATAATAATCCCTCCCAGGCTTTCCAAGTTCTCTGAGCACTTCCCTTCATTTTGCATCAAGCAGGCTGCAGGAGAAGGCTCTTGCCTTGTGCTGGCTTTCTCATCCCTTTGGGGATTTATTTAATCTGTGTGGTGGTGTCGTGCTGGCCTGATAGGAGCAACACTTCCACTGGCTGGTTTTTGGCATCTCTGTGAGAGCTTTTCCCTCTGCCTCATATCGACCCCAAAACCCAAAGGCGCCTGAAAATCAGGAGGAGCTGGGGCGAGCAGCAGGAATGCCAGTGGAGGAACTTGTGGAGGAAGAAAGGAGGGAGCCCAATTGAATGGAAAATCACTGACATATGGCTTAAAGTCCAAGAATTGCAGATGGTGCTGGGGAAGGGACAGAGGATGCCATCCCTCCTGGCTGGGCCTGGCTGGGAAAGCCAGTCTGGATGGAGGAGGAAGAGGGAAGAGGGAAGAGGGAAGAGGGAAGAGGGAAGAGGGAAGAGGGAAGAGGGAAGAGGGAAGAGGGAAGAGGGAAGAGGGAAGAGGGAAGAGGGAAGAAGGCTGGGGCTGTGCAGCTGCAGGGAGAGCCACAGAATTGTCCTGCGTCCACCTGGACCTGACACTCCATTTGGCACAGCCCCTTCTCCTCCTGTAACATTTGCCTGCTCTCACCCATAGCCACTTTTTGGTACTTCCAGTTTTTCAGTGAAAATGCCATTTTCTGTAGAAATCCAGCCATGTCTTTGAAGGCTGAACATGCTGTAGCTTTTAGAGTGGCTGTGGATTGTGGCCCAAGGGAAAGCTGCACCCCAGAGCAGGGTCACTCTTCATTACAGCCACCCCACACCCATGGGCTCCTTGGCAGCCACTTTGCTTTCCTGCTCGCCCCCCCCCCTCACCTGCTTGAGGATCTGAGCTGCCATCAGGTGGCTGCAGTCGAAGATGATGCGAAATTCCCTGCCCCGCTTCATCTCCTTGAGCAGCGGCCGGGCGTCGTCGGTGTCCAGTGGGAGCTGGCGGATCTTCAGGCGGATGTTGTAGCGGGAGGGGGCCATGATGAGCTCCTGCAGCCGTATGAGGCCTTCAGGTGTTACACAGAGACAAACCCACAGCATTACAGGTCTGCCTTCCCCACGGGCTGTGCCACAGCAGCTCAGTGCTTCCTCTGTTCTCCACGGAATGAGCTCAGGACTTCCCTCCATCCATCCGTCCATCCATCCATCCATCCATCCATCCATCCATCCATCCATCCATCCATCCATCCATCTATCCATCCATCCCTCAAATGGTCATTGCTAAAGGGTATCAAAACCAAGGTGTCACATGTCAACCATTAACCCCAGAGGAGCTGTTCTAGGACAGAATGGCTTTTCCTGGTGGTTCCCTGCCACCTCTGCAGCCAGTAGAGCTGGGTGTGGTCCCTGCACTGGGTGGGAAGGGGAGAACAGCAGTTGGTCCTAACCTCAGACAACTCTGGGAATCATAAAAAAATTCCTTAAGCAGATGTGCCCTTGAGAAAGGACAGGATGTAATACGCAGCTACACAACAAATTAAAATCTGCATATTTACCATGCAGAGCAGCAAAAGGAAAAAATGAATATGCGCTTGGATTTATGAGTCGCGTAGATCGTAACGGTCACTTAATCACAACTCGTAACTTCCTACTACCCTCAGAATTCATTTCTGTTTCCTGCACAAGGCAAAGGGCCATGGTGGGTGCAGCTGAGCAGGAATTATTGGAATCTGGTGTTGCAAGGAGAATTTCAGCAGATGCCTATTGCAAGGGGGAAGAGAGAAGCGTGTCCCTCTGCATAGAAGAAACACATTAGACTATGCCATGAAGGGAACATACTGTGACCCACATTTACAAAACAGGAATGTCAAACTGTGTTCTCATCAGCCCTCCCCTAAAGAAACCATTTGGTTTAGTGAAATTAGGTTGGACAGGCTATCCAATGTGGCTTTTGCTTTTTTTGGGGGGGGGGTCTATATCTAGAGCTGTGCAGCGCTTTGCTTTGTTTAACCATCAACAGCTTTCCTTACATGAAGAACTTCGTCAGCTCTGTGTTACAGAATTATCCAGAAAACAAAAAACTTTCTAGAACTGCTTTTGGTTTTAGCTGGGAACTGCTCCCTCCATGGCAGCTGTGGACAGGGGCTTTTCTGTTGCAGAGGGCACCACAGTGCCAAAAGAGCCAGGCTGAAATGGCCATCCCATGGCAATGAACCCCCTCCATCACCCTCTGCCAGCTCATGGCCCCACTTGCTGAGAGCTTTGTGAATGAAATGCTTAGAAAGCTCCCAGGGCGTCCCACAGCACTCCCGGGAACTCATCAGAGCTCCCACAGCACTCCTAGAACTCCTGGGAACCCGTCACTGCACGCTCTCAAGTGGGTTCATTGGAAGAGTTTCCAAAGAGACCCAGGACAGAAGATCTCCAGGATTCCTTCTCTGCACCCCTCCTTCACTCACCTGTGCTGTCGTCGTACACCACTGTGGCTGACCTCCATTTCAGATACTGCACAAGATCCAGGATGGCGTGGCTCAGGGAAGCATAGTCAGGATACAGGTTGACATAGAAAGTGTCCTTGTTATCCAAAGGGTGATGCTTCCATCGGAGCTGTATGTGGGGGACTTCCAGGGCGTTGCAGATAGACTGGACAGCGTTGGTGCAGGAGCCTTGGGAAGGTCCAAATATTGCAACGACCCCCAGAGCAAGCTGGTCACAGGCTGGAGATGGAAGGGAGGGATGTCAGCAAAGCCTGGGTGGGGCTAAGCATGGGCCAGCCCTGGGCACAACCCAGATGCTTCTGGGCACTGACCTAACACTGATATTGGGTAATTACAGCAGTGATGAGGCACAGAGAGAGAGGATGGGTTATGCCAGGTGGGTCTCAACCGGTGGGTAGAGGCACAGAGGAGTCCCAAGCTCTTCTGAGAGAACCTCCACCACAAAATCATCTGAAAAGGGACAGGGGGTCACTGGGCTGGCTGGGAGCAGATAGCTCCCTCCTGGTGATGTCCCTCCAATAGCTGCCAGCTCAGGCAGCAGGTTTCCTTTCTTCCCAAGCAGAATCAAACTCCACGAGCCCTCAGGTCGCCGGCTCGCGGCCTTTGCTGTGCAGTCCCTCCCCTTCAGCAATTCAAGTGTGCTGCTGTTACCCAGCAATCAAAAGTGACTGTTATTAAGAGAACAGAACATGCATGCGACGGATGTGATCACTGCCAGGGATGCAGTGACACAAACACAGGCATGGCCTCCTTTGAGGAGGAGGTCTTCTCCATGACCCAGGATTAGAGCAAACGCTGAAAGGAGTTTTGTGAGGTTTTCAGAGGGAAAAAAGGTAGTTTTTCCTCTTATACTAAAATACCTCTGGAAGGGTCAGCTCTGGCAGGAGTTCTCATCCAGATCACTGGTGAGAGCAGGACAGAACAAGCTGCTGGTCTGGAAACCAGGCCTTTCTTACGCTGAATAAATGGCCACAAAGCTGCTCAGAAGTTTACTCTGCTCTTACCTTTCTTAGTTGCTTCAAAGCTGTCGTGGAAGTGTATCCTCTGGATGTCATAGGTTAGGGTTGTGTTGGGCAGCAAAGTTCTGTTCCTGTTAATGATGTTGGCGGAGAATCGGAAGGCTTGCTCCTCGGCACTCATCACCTGCGTGTTGGGGCCATCTGCGTACTCAAAGATTCCCCCTACAAGACAAAAAAATCCACCTTTCAGCCACAGTTTGTTTCACAAACTTATGCAGCAAGGATGAGAAAACCCTTGGAAGGTTTGCAGGTGGAGCAGGGGACCTGTCCTGTACTGAAATGAAGACATGAAGAATTGGGTTTTTCTTACATCCTGGTTTGTGATAATGTTCAGGGTGGAAGCTTTGTGGGGAAATAAGAGGAGGTTTAAAGTCTTGGAATATTTTTACGAGCCAGATAAGTGGCTTCCCATAAAACTTTAGAACCAGACCATGGGAAGTGAACAGGCTTACTGCCCATCTGCAGGGAGGCTCCAGGTCTGTGCTCTGTGGAGTTACTGGGTACAAAACTGGCACTGCCCTCCTCTTGAAATCCTCCTGCCTCATCACCCACCTCTGGTCCTCGCATGGGAGACACGCAGGACAGTGCTGCTGCTGGCTGTTTTCAGTGCCATTTTCAGTCCCCTTCTCCTCTTTTATTGTTCCTCATGTTTAGTTCTCCAAGTTTTTAATTCAGACCAGCAGAGACTTCTGGATTTGCCTACCCTACAGCTCCTCTGCTCTGTAATACACATCTCGGATGCAGCTTTCCTGTGTTCAAAAGTTGTTAATGCCATTACACCTCCCCAAGGGCAACAAGCTCATGTCACAGCATCCCTGCGTTTCTTGGCTCCGTGTCTGTGAGTCTTGTCCTCAGTTCCCACTGACAGCCACTCTAGCTGGAGTTGGTGCAGGCATGGGTTATGTAATGATATGTCCTTGTCTCCAAGATGCAGGAGCCACCCTGCACCCCTCGCAGAACCGTGGAAAGACACAAACCTTGCTCTATCTTATTCAAAAGTAAATCAAAATAATTAATGGATGAGTGAAATAAGCAAGTACAATTGGTAACAGATGGTCTCAGGGTTCATTAGCAGAAGGAAAATCTTCCTCTTCAATTGAGGAAGATAGTCTTCAAATGTTTTGTTGTAGGCAACAGATGTCTGCTCAGCCCTCCTGGCTTTCAGGCAATGCCATGAATCCTTCTCCAGCAGCTAGAGCACATTTTCTACAGTTTTGTGGCAGTTTGGTGTTAGCCAGGAGTTCCAGTTTGGCCAGAGCCAGGCTGACAATTTCGCTGATGTCCATGGGTGTCCTTCCGGGAATGTGACCAGAGCCATGGACTGGGTGAAGCACGGGAGTGATGGTTGGAGATGTTCTCAGCAAGGAAGCAGAAGGACTTGCAAAAGGCCTCTGACTTTCTGCTCCCCTTGATCGTGACAAGTCCCTTTCCTCCTCTTCCTCTGCAGTCTTTGTGCATCCATGTCCCCAGTTGTGAAGTGAGTGTGGGAATTAATTTACATTCATAGACTTGAAAAAAGTTTGAGCTGTTCCCTGTATGTCTCTGCTAGGAAAAAACACTAAACTCAGTGCTAATTTTGGTAATAGGCAGGAGAATAAAGAAAAAAGAGGCTGAATGCTCATGCTGGAGCATCATTTCAATCTCATGTGATTTTCAGCCAGTCACTCATGGGCAGGTTTTCAATCCAGAATGCTGAGCAGCGTAGGTAGGAGTGTAGCAGAATTGTCCACGTGTCTCATTCTCACTGGATTATGCCAAAATATTTGGGTTTTGACTGGTGCAAAGAAAATTATTCATCCACATCAAAGTTTGCATACGCTGGCAGCTCAATTTAAGTTTCTTAGGGCAGAAGAAAGTTCATCCACAATATTACATCAGACACAATAAACAAAACTAAAGTGAGTGTGAGATTCACCCCATCTTTCTGTTCAAGGCGTCACTGTCCAGACTGTTTAGCCAGGGATTTTTTGTTTTCTAGCATCGTCCTGAAGTGATAACTGGTTAATGTTACATTGATTATCCACTAGCTGGCATTAGGCTTTCTCCCAGCCCAGCACTTCCAGGCTTGCACTGGTGCATGTCTTAGTATGAGAGAATATAGAAGGGCTGGGTATGTGGATTCTTGATGTTTGAGCCTAAGTAAATTCCAGTTCCAGACATCCAACTGGATATAATAGGCTTCTTGACAGAAGGAAAGAATTTTCTGTGCAGCCACCCAGTACCTGGAGTTCCGGGCCAGGCGATGAGAGAGCTGACAGGCAGCAGGGATGTGTTCCCATGCATTTCCCATTGCTGGGAACGCACCGGGAGTACTCCGGGACATTGGGAATCTCCCACAGTTCTGAGGTGCTGACTGCATGCCCCAGTCTGGTCTTTGCTCAGAAACTGGGCAGACTGGGAGCACCTGATGTCAGATCTGTGCATGGATGCATGGCACATCCCATTGGATCCTCACATCCCTCTTGGTTGTGCGCCGCTCCTTCAGAGACGTTCATTCCCATCATTATTTAAAGAGCTTAATAACTGGCTTGAAACAGCTGATTAATGCATAATCTTCATCATGATTACACAGCATAACTGGCATTAATTTGCAAAGCCAGCTAATTATGAAAATAATTGTTGCAGTTCTTCCATTTGAGCAAAATGGAGACGCTCGGCTCACGGCATTGAGAGCACAAGGGATGTGGCATCAGCTGGCTGATGGCTGGGCTGGGGGACCCCAGGGGTCCCTGCAAGCCTCAGCAGGAGAGATGAAGGATCAGGGCTGGGCAATCTGCTGCTGAGGGCTGGACAGTTGTGGGCAGCTCCACTGCAAGTGATCCCACATGGGCCTTGGGCAGAAACCTCATCCGGCTTCACTCTCAGAGATGAGAGTCAAGGGGTGTGAAAAGTCCCCAACAAAACAGTCTTCACTTTTATACACCACATACTGACAAAACCCACCTGAGAGAGTAAAACTGAAGCTCCTTTAGTGTTGCTGTCCCTCTCTAAACCTCTGCCCTATTCTGGAAGCCAGTTCCAATGTCTTGGAGATCACTGGATGTTCTGTGGTGCTCGTGGCCTTTCCCACTATTTCCTGTCTGTGCAGGTCTCAGCTTCTCATTCCTTCCTTCTTCCCCTCCTGTGGCTTGCAGAGAGATAAAAGATGGCTGTGACAAGGTCTGTCATGCTTGGTGACATCCTCCTGAGGTTCGTTAGAGGATTTGCTGCCTGATTTATGTGTGCTGCTCCTTGACCAGTCAATAGAGCCTGAGGACTCCCCAGTGCAGGGCCATGAGCTGTTCAACATGTGCTGAAGTTTATCAATTCAGGTTGACTATGTTTGCATAGGTATTTTTCCCTGGAAAACTTCTTTTTATGCCGTGTTTGGGGGGCCTTTGGTGCAGTGGGTTCTGGGACTGGGAGTCAGCCTTGTAGGAGACGCCTCACACAAGCTGTCGATGAAGGCTTTCAACTCTTAACATTATTTTACATATTTTTTGATGAAGTCATCCATTATTATATCTGACTTCTTGGATTTTAAAATCAATCCCAGGCAGGCTAAATAATTATTCAGTTGTCTTTTACTCTTAAAGCAGACTAATTGCTCTCTGGAGAATGTCAGCCAGCATATGGGAAAACACACTAATTACAATCAACTTCATGTCTGACTGTTTTATGTTATTTTATTTGATGACCTCGATATTGTTGCTAAGGTGAGGAGTTTTCAAAACCTGAAATGATATTCCAGAGCAAATGCCTGAAATTCCCTTTGGGTCTAGACCAGAGGAGCAGCAGTAGGGCCAAGCAGGCAGAAGGAGCCTGGCCTGGCACAAGGGAAAATTCGGCTGAAAACCACAGAGAGTCTCACTTGGAGTAGCAGAACTTGAGCCTCTCTTCAAGGTAAAACCTGGATCCCACAGAACACCTAAAATCCCATTGATGGCAATGAGAATGGGCCCTGGTCTGTCTGCATCCAGCAAAACTACACTGCATTCTTCTGTCCCCAGGGGTGGTGCTGGAAGACCATGGGAATGGCCCCAGGATGGAGCTGGAAAGACACCTGGACAATGGGTTAGGAACCCTCCTCCACTACTCCAGTGATCCCAGGACATGGCTGCATGGGCTCAGTGCCAGTGCAGTTATTTTTAGCTTTGTCAAGAGCCAGGTCAAGTAAGCCGAAGTATTTTAGGTTTTCACTTCTCGACCCTCTTTTGCTTTTTACCAAAACAAACTGCTTCATTCTAAGAAAGAAAATTCCAGCAGCCCTCAGCGTGTGGTGTGATCTCTTATCTTCTACTCCTTATAAATCACGGAGTTATTTAGCTTTGAAGAACAACTATTTCTGATAACACTTTTCTCTCCCCCGCTGACAGTGTTGTTCACACATTTAGACAGCTCTGACAGCCTCTTTCCATGTGATATCCAGGGAGAAATACCTGGTTTGAGACAGCTCTTCCCGAGGATAGAGCCAGAGGAGCTCCTCAGGGACACAGGAGCTCCCGTTCCCTCTCACAGCCCTTCCATGCCCAGAGCTGTATTTTTTGTGATTTTTTTTTTTTTTCTCTGAGGTTCTAAAATGTTTTTGCTGTTGCCTTCTGAGGAATGGGATTTGCCCTCTTCTGAGGACAAATCACTCTGTCTTGGGGACAGTATTAGCAAATTGGCCGATGAGGACAGGTATACAGAATTTAGTGCCTTTTCCTGCAGAATGCTGCTCCACAGGTCCCTGGGAGTCTATGGAGAGTCTTCCTCAAAGAGCTGCCTCCCTGGGAAGGCCTGGAGAACCTGACACTGCTGCTTGGCTGACAAGTCCAGTGAGGAGAATCTCACTGCCATTTCCCAGGTCCCCTGAGAGCTGCTGTTTATACATCAGTATTATATAGAGAAATGAGATAACACTGCTGGGAAGTGAAAGTTCATTCCCTGGAGCATGAGGTTGTGGCTGGGAATGGGGCTTCAACTCCCAGAGCCTGCCCATCCTGGGGTACTGTGCCAATCTCAGGTGCAAAAACAAGGATGCAGAGAGAGCAGGGAAATCCAGAAGGCAAAAATATCAGCAAAACAAAAAGGGAAAGCAATGACAGATTTATTCACAAAAAATCTCTCCTTGCACCTTCCCCCAAGGAGCTGCTACTGTGAAATGTTCCACGAGTATGCTCCAAGGAGCTGGTCCTGTGCTCAGCCCGGCATGGAGCAGAGCCCCCAGGTCTGGTGCTGATGCCAGCTGGTCCCTAAACAGAAACAAACCCACCCTAAAAACTGATGAGTGAGGAAAGCAGTGCCAGGAGCCCTGGGGGTTCCCACCGCCCAGAGCCCTTGTTACTCCTGGGAAGCCCTTGCTGCCAGAGAGGTGCAGTGGGTCCCCCTGCCCCAGCGCTCCACAGGCTCCCAGCCCTGTCCCTCCACACATCCAGCCCTGTGTGTGAGCTGGCAGCATCCTGGGATGTGCCCTGCGGCAGGACCACGGAGCCGCCCCACGCCGAGGCGGTGAGCACAACTTGCAAACTGATTGAAACAAACCTTCTGGGAAGGAGCTGAAAATAATTCCCGCGGTCTGTCAGTGGGTTCTTGGTTTTGACAGGGCGGCAGGATCTGAGTCCCTGTCCCCTTCAACTGCTGCTGATCATGCACTAGCCCTGTCACTTCAGCGCGGCACTGCTTAATGTGATGCAGCACAGCCACGGATCCAAAGCAATTTCAGGCTTCATCAACACGCATCACGCAAGAGAGCCCCTGCGCAGGGCTTGGCGGCTCGGGGGCTGAGCTGGCCCTGCCCACGGGAGCTCCTCGCTCTGGATGCTGATTGCTAAAAACCCAGGAGCAGGATCTGCCTGGAACGCGGGGAGAGGATTAACCTCAGAGCCGGTGTGTCTGGATCGCTCACGCTCACACGCTGCCTGCGTTCACTGCGCGTCTCTTTTGTGTAAATTAAAAAGGCACCAGCTTGTCCCTGAGCTGCTCCCACCCTGGCAGCTTCCCTGGCTCTCAGGTCAAAGGCATTTCCGCCTGCTTTTGCCGAGGAGCCGAGTTTCATGAGGCTGATGAAGGCCGTGACATACCTGCCAACCCAGGAGCTTTCCCTGTGCCCACGATACCCTACAGAGAAATGGAGCCAAGCAGGGGCTGAGCACAGCCCCTCTGGGTTTGGGTTTGGGTGTTCCTGAACTCCCCAGCACACCTGACTGATTTGCTGCCTGACATCCTTGGGAAGAGGCAGGACATGGAGCTTGAATCCCCCGTGAGCTCAGAGGACCGTGGAGTGGCCAATCCCCACAGTGTCCAGGAGCTTGTTGTCCCCAAACGCCCTCAGAACGTTTCTATTTCAGCTGTTGTGACCCTGCATCATGGAGCCAAACCTGAGTGGGAACAGTCCTGCTGTCACCCCCCTGCCACAACCCCCCCACACTGGTCACTCGGGGGGTGTCCCTAGGACCCCACAGTGGCTGGTAGAGGAGCTGCTGGACAGAGATACATTCCCAGTGCCTCTGATTCCACCACACGGTGCAGCAGGAGGCAGAGCCAGGTACTTGCTGAGTAATGCCAAGAAAATGAATTCAACCAGAAAATCAGATACACAAAGTGCGAGTGTGTCCCACAAGGAGGGATTTCCCGCCTGCCAGGACAGAAATCCCATCACAGCAGGTTGATCCATTCCCAGGAGACAGTGTCTCCTTTTCTCATTTTGGTATTGAATATGCAAAATCCTACTTCATTTGCTCTGAATTAGGCACTTCATGTCACAGGGGGTGACATTCTTCTATGTATAAGCTGCTTAACAGATGAGCAGTCAAGTGGCAAAGCAATACATTATTAATGCTTCTGGTTAAATTAACTGATTAAAACCACTGGAGCTAAAATGTATGTATCAGCACTTTACTCGCACTAAACGAGGAATTAATGGAACATGGCAGGTTGTGTTTTTAATGAACAGTAGATAGGGAAAGTCTGGGAAGGTTTGTCACTGCTCCTAGGGATGACCTGTTGCATCCTTGGCTGGACGCCGGCACTGCTCGTCCCCAGGAGCCGGGCCACGGCCAGGGCACAGCAGAACAGGCTGTGGCTCCTAGAAACAAACTTCTCCTCACTGCAAACCCTCCTCGTTTGGCCTAATTGGCAGCGTTTCCTCTGCCATGCTTTGAACAAGCTGTTCTGGTGTTGCACGTTTGACATCTGAGGAAGAGCGTTTACCGCAGCGGCAGAGCGTAACCCCGACCAAGGGAGCGGATCAAAGCGCTAATCTGAGATCAAAAGCCTTCACTGGTGCTACAGCAGAAATAAATTAAGTTAGCAACAGATTCCTTAATGATATTTAAATTTCTAATTTGCATAATACATGATTAAAATGAAATGGGCTTTTTTTTTTGCTTTTTTTTTTTTTTTAAAGCAGGCTCAATTAATTAAACAAAAAAAAAAAGACAAAGCAAAAGAAAGCAGCATCATAATCTCAGAGGAACAGATTCCCATCAAGATAAAGGCAAGGAAAATGCCACTAAACTTTTAATTTACCCAATGTTCAGCTCACAGGAAATGCAAATCTCCCAAAGTGACTGTGGAGATGCAGCCTGAGAACTCCCCCAGGGGCCGATCTCCCAGTGACACCCAGTTTCACCATTGCCCTCGACACTGGCTGGGAAAGGCTCCCACAGGCTCTAAGTGGTTTATTTCTCTGCAAAAGGGAGATCTGGCAGCTTTGGGCTACTTGTGCTTCTCTTGTTCTTACCATGGGACACCTCACCAGGTATCTGGGCTCCCTGGGATTATTTGCCAGTTCAGATTTGAGCATGAGCTGCCCATAATTAAACCGTGGTGTCAATTCCAGCCTCCACTCTCTGCCACCCCACTGCCAGGGGGTGGCAGCTGGACTGGACTGTGCCACCAGTCCCCCCATGCCCATCCCTGCCCTCCTGCTCTGAGCGATGGGCCCCCCTCCCCAAAACCTCACTGAAGCAGTCTAAATTCAGCAGATGTGTCCTGGGAATCACCGATGGCTGGATAAATCAGGCACACTCAAATGTCACTTTTATGGCAGTGCTTTGGGCTGAGAGCACATGTTACACTGCAATATATGGGAGGAAAAAAGGCTTTGAAAGCTTCAAATTATTGCAGATGTGTAATACAGGGCTGAGGTGGAGCAGGTGGAAGAGTGTTTTCTGTGGTGTTTTATTGCCCTGTGGAGGGGTCCGGGATGTCCATCGGGGCAGGGAGTGAGGCCACACTGAAACATAAATCCCATCTCGTGCCAGGACTGACCAGGCTTCTAACCAAGCCTGCAGGGTGATAAAATACTCTGGATTTCTCTTTCCTGTGTGCTGGAAAGCTGAGGGCTGGCCCCACGTCCCGCTGCACGCACTCCCCAGTTCGGGGCTCCCCACCCAGCACAGTTTCCAGCAAGCAGGTGACTGTTCTTCTCATTTATCCCAGTGCAAACTGAGTCCAACTGGTTCATTTGTGAAAATTCACTGTAAATTGAATACAGGGTGTTGGAAACCAAACCTGCTACTTATGGGAAAAAAAAGTTCCAGGCAAAAAAAGTTCTTCCCAGGTAAACTGGATTTTGCAAATCTTTGAGCTCTGCACTGGGAGAGCCCATTGGCTGCACACAGACCTGCCAAGATAAATTAAAATGCCAATTATTGCATATTAATCAAATTCTTCTCCAATATTCCTTGCTAAGATGCAGCTAATAAATGTTAATACTCACCTGGCATGTAGCATATATTAGACTTAAGAAATCTACATTAAATTCTGTTTTCCATCCATAGTGTAGCCAAAAGAGTGTTTCTCACTCTTGCATTGATGCTTCCAAAAACTGGGGCCTTGACTAAGATGAGGCATTGAATGGCAAATGCAGTTCTGCAAATATTATGACATATTGTTTATCATCTGCCCTAAATATTTAACAGTTCTATTTTACAAGATTTTTGTGCCACATGCTGAGTATTTGCTCCTGATAGATGCTAAATTTGACTGATGGAATGGATTCCATTCAGGAGCTGACAGTCCCAAAGCCTTGTGAGGATCTTTTCTGTTGGCATCTTCTGCTTAAGAGAAAGCAGAGAAGGAATAAAAGAACCCACAGAGTGCCCTGGGAAAATTGTTTCTGCTTAATCCCATCTCCTCTCCCCAGAAAATCCTTTTTGTAGGAAGAGATCAAAGGTCTGTAATAGATTTCAACAGATCTCCAGGAAGTGCGGGATGCAGACGGAGCGTGGGGCTCTGCAGGATTGACCTGCCCCTGCTGCTGGCGCTTGGGGCAGCCAAAGGTGTAATTGGGAGATTCAGAGACCGATTTTGCCTTTTCCTCTTCCTATTTTAATGTTTTAGTGTTGTTAAGCAGAGGGGAAAAAACAGANCAGGGCCCCACACTGGGACCTGTAAGAATAAAAGCTCACCATTTTTTACAAGTTCCTTCCCAATCTACCTTGACTGAAACCTTTTATGGTGGGAAAGATCTGCCTGGGGAGAGCATTTTTGAAACCCACAATCTTCAATATATTTTATGAATGGTTATTTTCCCTCCCTTTGTTTTAACCCTCCCCCCCATTTCTTAATTTTCAATTCTGAATGCCCAGGGTAATTACATCTGAAAGATTTGCTGGCTTAAAAGCAGCACTTTATTCCAGGGAATGAAAGGAAAAAAAAAAAAAAAAAAAGGGAATGACAAAAGGATCTGCTCTGAAAAATGCTTTCATTATTTTCCTGTCATCTGTACTCTTGGTTTACAAACAGCCACGCACGGAACAGGGGATGCGAAGGGACGTGCTGGACCTGCCCGGCAGCACGGCTCCAAAGGAATTCCACATTCCCTAAATGTTCCAAAACCAGCTTTTAAAAACCTATTCCGCCTCATAGAGGAACCGCTGCCCACGGGGGAGCAGCTGGCGTGGGGCAGCGCCGGCGCCGTGGCCCGAGCGTGGCTCTGCCCTGGGCTCGGGGAGGGGGCCGGGGGTCCCTGTCACCGTGGTGGGTGCCCTGCCTGCTCCCAGCCTCGCCGCCAGCCTGGCCTGGGTTCATCCCGCTCCTGCCGCCCTGCCCGAGCTCAGGGCTGGGCTCGTGTCCCTGCGGAGCCGGGTGCTCGCAGCAGAACGGGGTCCCGATCCCGTCCTGGGGGTGCTGAGCTCCGCTGCCCTGGGAAAAGGGGCCTTGGGCTGTGCCATGGGGGGGGCTGACCCAAACACCATCCGGGGCTCCAGCGGCCCCAAGCTGAGCTCTGGGGAGGGCAGGACCCCGCTGCGGGCACCCTGCTCCAGAGAGGGGACGGGCACCAAGAGCCATCGGCACCGCCCAGAGCCATCGGCACCGCCCCAGAGCCAGGGACACCGCCCCAGTGTCAGGGACACCGCCCAGAGCCAGGGACACCGCCCAGAACCATCGACACCGCCCCAGAGCCGTCGGCACCGCCCAGAGCCAGGGACACCGCCCGGAGCCAGGGACACCGCCCCAGAGCCAGGGACACCGCCCGGAGACAGGGACACCGCCCCAAAGCCAGGGACACCGCCCGGAGACAGGGACACCGCCCCAGAGGCAGGGACACCGCTCCAGAGTCAGTGACACCGCCCCAGAGCCAGGGACACCGCCCAGAACCATCGACACCGCCCAGAGCCAGGGGCACCGCGTTCCTGCACAGGGCTGGGGGCTGTTGCTCCAAACGGAGATCCCACTGCCAGAGGGATCCACTGCCAGAGGGATCCGCTACCCGTGATCCCACTGCCAGAGGGATCTGCTGCCAATGATCCCGCTGCCAGAGGGATCCACTGCAAATAATCCCACTGTCACAGGGGTCCCCTGCCAGTGACCCCACTGCCAGTGATCCCACTCTCAGAGGGATCCACTGCCACAGGGATCCGCTACCACAGGGATCCACTGCCAGTGATCCCACTGCCACACTAGCAGAGCTGAATGTCTCAGTAGGAACTGAACCAAGTATCTGCTAATGAAGCTGAATATTCATTGTTATGACTAAACACCATGAATCACAAATTAAAATGGGTAAATTATTAGTTGGTAGATCAGAAGACGGGGAATTAGAAAAACATTCCAATTCTAGAGGAGGTGGAAGAGGAAAGCTTTATTAAAGAGATCCAAGTCCAGTTAAAACTGAGTGTTAGTGATTGTGCAGTGCTTCACGCAGCCCTTTGTCACTCGTGGCAGTGCATGTCACTGTGCCACTGGCAGCTCAGCACTGACCTGACCCTGTAACTGCTCACACCAGCCCAGGAGCCCTAATGTTTCGTGGAATTCTGAGATTCATCATCATCATCATCACTGTTTGTTTAAGGCTAAGGACACTGCTCCCTCTACTCCAGTGTTATGAATTACCAAGGATTATGTGTTCAGTGGCTCCCATTGATTCATGCAGAGCTAATTAATGGGATACATCAACCTATCATAAACATGAGCAATAACTCATGCCTCGTTAGCACCAATGAGCAAACTGCTCCAGGGAGCAGGCAGGTCTCTGGAAGGGTTAATGGATTTACTGATTGAAGTGGAACTTTTTTTTTTTTTTAATAGCTTTTTTTTCCCCTGTCATTTCTTGTATTTTAGGTGAATCAGTATCTCCTTTGCAGTGGTGTAAACTGGGAGCTGTAAACTGGGAGTAGCATGAATTCAATGGAAAAATGGTTTGAAGAAGCTTGAGAAAAAGGGATACTGGTGAGTGGGAGCTGCAAAAGGAGCTGAGCATGCAGTTGAGCGGAATTTGACTTTAATTTAAAAGCATAATGAAGGAAGAGATTTCTGACAGGAAAACTGAGGAGCGAAGGGTTCCTATTTCCCACCCTATTTATAAATCAGTTAACACGAGCTGGCATCCTCCACTCACAAGGGCTGTACAGTAAGCAGATTGTCTGGAGGGAAACCACATGAAGTTGGGCAAAACAATCCTCCTCCTCTTCCTCCCGTGTGTGGGATGAGCAGCCGGGGAACGGCCCCATGGGGGTCACTGCTCCCTGCCTGGACCATGGGTTGGAACCAGGGACAGCCTCCCTGAATTCCCTCTCATTTAGAGGTAACTGCTGCAGAACTTGACTGTCTTCAGTTTCAGAGTTAAGTGACTAAAAACAAGATTAATAAGTAGAGCTGTGCATACGAAAGCAAATGCAGAGGGGATGCTGCAGCCACCCCCTGCTGCAGCAGAGCCGCTGGTTCATGCAGCACTTTCTTCTTGAGGCATGTCATATATTTAAAGGCTATTTGGAAAAGATGCTTCTAGCATCTTCTGGTCCAGCAGTAAGTGGGACTGCGCTGGGCAGCAGCACGTGAGTCTGATTAGATGAAGTGTCGGGTCACTGCCACTTGTCCTCTGCAATATCCAGAATTAAGCTGCTGCAAACACGTCAGTCCCAGTAAAATCCCAGCAAGGGGGCTGGACAGGGGGCACAAGGCTTTCAAGTTGCATCCTCTAGTCCTGATCTGTGCTCTCCTACAGCTGCTGCTGACCTCAGCTACTCTGCCAGGGTGCAGTTCCCCTGCTTTGTGGAATTCCCTTAGCTAAAATCCACCAGTAACGTCTTGGGGCTGTAATGATGCCTTAGGATTTTACCTTTTATATTTTTCAAATCCTGTACTGCATTAGTGTACAACCCTAAACTCCATATAGAGTGTTAGTTACTGTCTTCACATTTTGGTCAGACAAAGCAATCCTTCTAAGCCTCCTAGGTCCAAGGACACCCTATAGGGTGTCACCCTCAGGCCCCAAAAGGTATAAACAAAAGTGATTTGGGGGGGGGGAGAAAACTGGAGGTATCTGACTTCATTACCTGAAGCTGTAACTGGAGGATTAAACCCTGATATGTAAATGGACCAAACTTATATCTGTCTGAAAAGCCCGTGACCATTGTCCATCTTGGGTGTAGCCCTTGGGGGGGGGAAGGGCTTAATCTACCCTTAATGTACCTGAAGGCCCTTCATTAAATATATCTGCTTTTATTCTCTTAGTTCTGTCTGGCCTCTGTTTTTAGGTAAGCCCAAAAAAGGCATCAGTAATGATGAGGATATATGAGGCAGCACTGGGAATCAGTGGTGGTATTCCTGCTCCCATGCTGGGCCTTGCTGCTGAAATGTGGCAACAACACAGGAAAGATCTGAAACTAAACCACGAAGTGAGATGGGGTCTGTCCTTGCACCCCTCACTGCTGCCCTTATCTTTGGAGCAGGTGAGCAGCAGCTCCAGGGGTGCCCCAGCCACAGAGGTGACCTTGCCTTCCCTGGAGCAGGGAGCACTGTGGATCTCCAGGCTTTGCTCAGGTCCCTCTCAGGAAAATACTTGCAAGAGAGGCAGTGTGAATTATTTCACTTCTTAAATACTGTTTATGGAAATACTTCAAGGCCTGACCTAAGTCATGGCTCACCAGAGAATGAGTTGGGATAACCCAACCCGCTTAGTGCTTTTCTCAGCTTTGTAGTAGAAAGAGAGTCCTCCAGCTTTATAGTGCAAAGAGAAAAACCAGACACCAGCTAGAAGGCAAGGGAAGAAGGGAAGTGACTTTTAGAGCTTGCAGGCGGTAGGATTAAGGCCCAGGAAGAAGATTCTCTGCTCAAGATCAGCAGTGATCTTGAGTGCCCTGGCTCAATGTGGATCCTCTCCCTCCTGGCAGGTATGAGCCAGTGCTGGCTGGAGCTCCAGGCGTGATCCTTTCCCATCTTGCAGGAATAAAATGCTTCTACCCCAATAAACAGGAGTTAATTTCAGTGCATTCCAGCTCTTTGTTCAGTTTTGTGTGGATTTGGGAGGCTCTTCCCAAAGCATTCATGCTGAACTAACAAATTTTTATTAATGCTTTCAAATGGAGAGGAAAATGATGTGTTATCTCAGACATGTCAGGCTTGATGAAATCAAAAATCCCACAGCTTCAACCTCTGTTCCTCCTGCTTTGTTTAGCTGAGCCTTAATGCAGTAATGATCCCGCAGTCCCCTTGGAGATGAAGACAGAAATCCTGACTGGATTAGCATGTGGAACTGTTTATTCCAACTGGGCTTCCTTTGCTCACAAGAGCTGCTCTGAACTCCATTCATCGCCATGCTGCTAAAACAACTGAATGGGTTTCAGATGTGAGCTTTGTCTTTCCCTTCTCCCCTCCACCTAAGGAAACCCACAACACTTTATTTCCTCCAGCAGAGCAATCCAGACACAAATCCCAGGGACAGCCAGGTTAATCTCTTTGGCAACTGCAGCTGGTCAATGGGATCCACTGGAAGAGTGAATATTGGAGCTGGTGAGAGATAACCCCACCCTCATTCCCTTGTCCCTCAGTGAAGGGATGGCAGCACTCACAGCTCGCCTTGACAGCATGGGGGCTTGGGGGCAGGTGCCTTTGGCTGCCAAGGGTTCCACAGCTCCTGTGCCACACACGTGGCTTTGGCTGCTGAGGATGTCGTGGCTCTCCTGTCCCACTCGTGGCTCTGCTGGGGATGCCAAACACGTCCCCATGGGCTGGTGGCTCTGCTCAGAGGGGTGGGCAGTCACAGCAATGGGCTGTGAGCTGAGGAAGGGCCATGGTCATCAGTGCAGCCATGTGTGTGCTGAGGTGTTGCTTTGTCTTTCTCAGATTTTATTGTTAATAATGTTATTTTTAGCTTTCCCTCCCAGAACTCATCCAAGCAGGGATTGTTCATCTTGCTCAAGTATATTTTGAAGCATATTCTTACAGAGCTTATTGCATGAATATTAGAAACTTATTTTTTTCCTTGGGTGTTCTTCAAATAATCCCTGCTTTGAAATGCTGAAACAAAGATACACAAAGGTCTGGCTCTGCAGGATGAGTGCAAGTGAAAGGTCACAGAGGAACAGGGGGGTTGTCTGTAGAGCTAAAGGGATAAACACAAATGCCTTTCTGAACTTTTCTCCTCCTCTTGTTGCTCACCAGCCCTCACTGGAAACACTTTTCCAGAGGAAAGGGGGAGATTTTTCTCTCTTCTGAATCTTTCTGCAAATTTTTATTTTTAAAGTGGAATCAGATAGTAATAACTGTGCCTTTTCCCGGATTAATACAAGTAATCTTCCCAGTGTCAAAGCAGTATTAGAACCGACGGGGCCCATTCACTCCCTGGGTTTTCCTGTGACCTTTCAAGTCTGCTCAGAGCCACACTTTGTATAAATAGACTGAAATAATAGTGAAAGATGTGGGTTGGTTCTTTAGTTTAGAAGCAAAAAAGGCTTTGCTTAGGTAAACACGGCACTCGCACGCAGAAAGGTCAGAAACTGAGCCCTGCAGCCAGTGCAGGGGTTGGAATTAAAACCTGAATTGCCCCTCGGAGTCACCTCACCACACCAGAGCAGCCCTGGGCTGTATTTTGGCTGCAGCGTGGCCAGCACACAGCACCTGCTGGGCTTTGCCCCTGGCTGGGTTTCGCTGTGGCTCTTGGGCAGTTCAGCTCTCCAGGTGTGCAGAGCAGGTACTCGAGGTCTCCATGCCTGCCCCACGCTGAGCTGGCAGCGTCCAGGACTGAGGAGAGCCCTCTGCCAAGGCACAGCTGTGTCCTACTTGTGTCCCTGCTGCCGTGCCACCCGTGCCTATTAACAAGGAGTTATTTTAGGGCAGAGCACCAGGGAGTTGGTTTAATTAGCAGGTTACAGGTATTTGTGCTTAAATTAACTTTGGCTCCATTTTCCTTCCATTGTACAAAACACCAGTTAAAACACCAGTTACTGATGCAGTCTCCTGACAGGGCCCTGGGCAGGAGGCTGTGGTTTCACCTACCAATAACCAGAGTCTGGATGGAAGGTTGTGATGTGACAGTCTCCATGGGGTGTATGAAAATAAACACATGCGATGGCCTTTCAGTCATTCTGTGCAGGGTTTGGGCAAGGGGACAGAGAACAGACACAGCCATAAAATCACTGTAACATCACACTGCTCAATGACAGTATCCTGTCTAATTATGGAAAGCTCAGAGCCACCCTCAAGAAGACATAAAATGGAAATGTAGGTCTGTGGATGGATCCAGGATGAATCCTGAGGAGACTGAGTAAAAGAAGTGGGTATTAATGAGTAATGCGGAAACAAGGACTTGAGAAAATTCAACTATAAAAAGATGGGGAAAAGGGATTGTCTGCATAACTAGGAAACAGCTAAAACAACAGACCAAAAGGGAGACATAAAGCTGGAAATTGGGTAATAAATCTCTGCCCTCATCAAAGAAGAGACAGTTCTATTGGAAAATAAAAATAACATTCTAGAACACAACGAAGTGGAATTTATAGTCCAATTAAAAATGCACAACTGAAAAAAGTCCAAACCTCAAATACCTTTCTTCCTACTTCAGGTAGAATGCAGTGAGAGCACAGCATATGGCAGGGGCCGATCAGAAACTGGAAGGAAAGAGCAGCTTGGGTGTGTAATTGATTGAGGACTTCTCTCTGCCATAGAGGTGGTTTGCAAAGTCACAGACTGCCCCAGAGCTGCTGCCTCCCCTGGTCTGGGAAGTTATTTTCTCTCCACCAGCTGAATGTCTGGCTCTGGTGCTCCAAGCTGAGGTCAAGAGACTGGACTGTGGAAATGGAGCCCAGGGTTCGCAGGGGATGGCTGTACTGTACGTGACAGGACTGTGTGGGAATCTTGTAGGTTTAAACCCGATGCCTTTAAACTCGTGGGAGATGCAGCTGGGGCACAGGCTGGAGGCTTGTACCTGGATTGAGGTTGTCACAGGAAGCTGTAAGAGGAGTCAGGAGCTGCCCTACGGATCTCATCCCCACAGGGAAATGCTGTGCCAGAGCATTATCGTGCCTACAAACCCGTTGGAACAGCTTGATGACAACAGATTGTCTCATTATAGAGCCCACAAAAACATCTTTAAGCATCATAAAAAGCAGAAGTGCAGGTCTGAGGACGAGCCTCTGACCCAAATAACGTGGAAAAGGGGGAGAAACACCAATGCAGAGGGACAACACGTCCCTCTTGTCCAGTGCTGGTGGTGACAGCGGGGAGGACAGAGGGGCCCCCGTGGGGCTTCAGTGGGGAGAGAATCCCCTCGTCTGTGAGGGGAGGGAGAGAGGGAAGCGAACACTGTTGCCATCACAAACGCTCCCGAAAACTCAGGGCAGCTTTTGCATGAGCAACAAAAGCCACACTGGCCACACACAAACCATCTGGAGCTCCCTGTGGGGATTCAATAAACTCCTGCAAATTGCTTCAGACATTTTCCACTCTCTCCACTCATTTTATGTGCAGAGTTCAGCGAAACACTGTTTCCTATTCAAACAACACTTGTCACTTACATTTGGGTCGTTTTTCTTCTCTCTGGCAGTACTTTGCTTTCCTGGCTCTTTAGTTTCCTGTGTGCCCTCAGTGTGGAGGGGCCGTGAGCCTTGGCACGGCTCAGGGCAGGGCACGGTGTGGGGTACAGCAGTGGGGGTGGTGCCTTTTCCTTGGCCCTAAAATTAAGAGCCAGGCACAGTTAAGGGATAAAGGGTTTTTATCTTGGTATTTAATAAGGATCCTTATGGTGCAACACCTCACCAAGGTGGAGCACGCGGGAATGCACACACACGAGAGATCACGGAGGTAATTGTATAGACCGGGCAAATGAGCATATCTAACAAAGATGCCACAATGAGAGGCTTGAATGAATAGCGTGATATCCTGCTATTTTGAAGTGCTTCTCCCTGGATGGGCCTAATCCTAGTTTATAAGATGTATTTTAGAGGGGACCTTAGTTTTTCAAGATAGCATAGAGCTTTTCAGCCTTCAGCTGTAAGGCCTTTAGAATGTTTGGTCTTCTGGCCTAACAGAAATTTAGGATATTAGGACTATATTCTAGAAATTTGGAATATTAGTACTATGTTAAGTTATTAGACTTAAGGAATTATAAGTATGAACCTAAAGGGCGCTGAAAATTCATCAAAGGTATATGAAAAAAAGACAAATTGTCATGGCATCATGTGGTCCAGCACTGTGGGGTGCAGCACTGTGGGGTCCACCACCACCCCTGGAGTGCCACAGTGCCACTAGCTGTGCTCCAGGGCTCTGACTCAGTGCCTGCCCCTTCCCTCCTCTCCCACGGAATTGCTGTGGTTTCCCTTCCCGTCCCGCTCCGTCCTGCGGGCTCCAGCCCTGCTGCAGTGCAGGCAGCCCTGCCAGCAGCACCAGCTGGTCACCACGTCCTGCCTGTCTGCTGCTTATCAGGAGTCCAGCCACAGACACACTCCAGCAGTGAATTATGATATAAAAATAAGCACAGGCCTGATTATTCTCTTTGTCTGCTTTTTGCAAACAGATGCTCCATTATTTGTCGAGTCTGTTCTCAAACTCCACTGGCGTGTGTGGTGCGGGCTATCTTCGACTTGCAGGCACTTCAGTGTCTTAATTTTTGAAGTGCATTCTTTAAAATGCCCTGCAGATGCATGTTGTGTGTGGTGTGTTTGAGTGACCTTGTGGCCCGGGACAGTGCAGTCAGCAGTGACCAAAGGCCACAGAGCTTTGCTTCCCAACCCTATCAGAGGCTGCCACCGCAGCCTTGACCTGGAGAAAGCATGTGGGTATCTACCACAGCCTTCCCACGCTGGTGCTCAGAGGCTCATCTTAAGGAAGAAGAAACTTTGTTGTGCTGAGTCAGAGTCAATTTTCTGCTAGATAGTGGGGAAATGTGCTGAAGGAATGGGCACAAACCCCTGATCGTGTCATCTCGTGACATACAGAAGGCTGAACTCTTCAGAAGTTGCCTAGTGCATGTTCTCTGAATGACCAAATAGGTGTTTCTGGGGCCTGCATAGACTTGATTTGCTGAGCTGCAGGTTGTCTGTGAATATAGGAGCTCACGTGATGAAGAATTACCTTGTGTTGAACACATTATCCCCTATCTATCTGCACGGCATACACATGCAAGCAGATTCATTAAAAAAGGAGTTTTACTTTGGGAATATTTGAAAATGTGTGCCTACTGGGGTTGTTATGCGCATGGGGGATAGAAAAGAGCCCCTGCCTGCTCACGGTGCTGCTTGTGACATTCTCAAATCTCAGCCCTGTCACAGCTACCAATGCTGCAAGAGTGTGTCCTGGATAAGGGGATTTGGTGAAGCTCTGCAATACTCAGCGATTTCAGCTCCCAGGGATACAGAGGAGCAATTTCCCTCATGCTCCTTGCCATTTCAGGTTTCATTTCCAAAGAAACTTAGAGGAAAATTCAGCCCAAATTACTCTGTATTTGCCTCCCATCAGAGCAAAATTGTATGATAGCTTTTACTTGATTTCTGCATGGAACCCCGTGTCTTTGTTGAGTTCTTTTTGGATGGATCCCACTAAATAAGAAAGAAATGCAGGTGTTTGAAAGGGTAAAACCCAGGCTTGAAATACTCTCAGCAAGCCTGACTCACTCCAGCTCTCCAGCCAGGGAAAATGAGGGAGGAAATCTCCTTTCTAAAGTCCTTTCAGCAGTCAGAACTTGTCCTGAACTGAGGCAGCTGCGGTGCCTCTCTGGGTACCTGGAGCCCCTCAGCATTTGGCAGTGCTGGGAGATGCCCGTGCAGGATCCTGCGGGAATGGAAAAAGTCCAGGCAAGAAACACTGACCTAGGCCAGGGTCTCCGCTGCTGGTGCCAAATCTGTTTGTTCTGCTTCTAAAATAATAATAGAACAAATTTTCTGAGCATCTTGGCGCCAGACTTCTCTTCCCTGGGTTCTTCAAAGGAAAGAGCTCCTTTTTTCAGACCTTGCTGAGGTCACTGAGGCTGCGGCACAACAACACTCCGTGGCTTTCAAAAGCATTTTCAATTAACACGAAAATCTAATGAAAGCACGTAATCACAGGTGCTCAGTTGCCACGGGACTCATCGGAGACGCCGACTTCAAATGCCGTGTCTTCAGAAACTCAGCTAAAAAAGGCTTTTTTATTCATTTTTAGTCTGAGACGGGCCTTTCCACTCGTGCCTTCAGCCAGGGGGATGATATTTACTTCTTTCTGTCTGAAGGAAAAACTGCTTCGCCCTGCAGGGACTGAGACTGGTCCCAGGCAGCAGCAGCCCGGTGGGCAGCCTGGTGAGCAGCACCAGGTGCCGCTCGGTGCTGCCCAACCCAGAGCCAGCACTGATCATTCCTGCCTCCAACCAGGACCCTCAACCCTTGTGAGGTCTGGCAGCAACCATCTCCTGGGTTCCTGCCCTTGGCCTGAAGGAGTTTGACTTCTATAAACCAAACTGAAGCCTTCTAAATGTTGTGCAGATGTGCGTGGCTGTGTCTGGCTGAGAGGGGAACTCCAGCTCCTCCGAACAGCCATGGATTGCTCAAGTTGGGCCACTTCATTGCTTTTGATAACCAGGAAAAAGCCAGTGTAAATTCAATAGGGACCAGAGTTTGACAGCCATGTATTAGATTTGTGCCCTGGAAAAGGAAGCGAAAGGAACTTTTATTATTAAGTGTCCCTACAGCACAGAATATCTGAGCATGAATTCGCTGGGCTGATTCAATTGGAAATAATGTTTTCAAAAACAAGATGCATCTGTTCTCACCTCCCCTAATGTGATTATTTAGTGCCCTACTATTATACTGTTGCAAGAAATAAGATTCACTGCATGCTAAAAATGACACAAAAAATTGATTCAGGCAGAGGAAGTGTGTCTGGAGCACCAGTGGTGACCCGAGCAGCTGTGCCACACTAGCACACTTCATGGGAAGTGCTTTTTATAGCAGCACCAGTAAGTGCCTCACAAATGTGCTGCTCCTGTTTTGTTCACAGCCCGCTGAAGACGGCGCATTTTTTGGAGTTCCTGGTGCAGGGACACCCAGGACGTGTTACTTCCCAGCGATGGGAGCAGTTGGGGTGGGGGGAAGAATGATTTAACCACATAAAGTGGAGAAGAAACAGCCCTTGAGTGCCTTTTCTGCCAGAATACGATTTCTTGTTCTGGTGCCCAAAGACATGGCTGGTGCTGGCACTTTCTTCCCACTCTAAAAACCAGAGACATCACCCCTTGCTCCCAGAATTGTGTGAGCTCTCCACCTGGACCATCCCAAGGTGGTGTCATTTCTAAGGAGGGTTCAGAAATAGTGGTACAGTCTTTTTTTTTTTTTTTTCCCCTAAAATTAGACAGGAAAGCAAAAAATGCCAATCTGCCCCTTCAGACCCCTGGCCTGGCCGTACGGGTCCCTCCAGATGCACCTCAGCAGTTTCTGTGCCTTTCACCATCCTCCCAAATGGCTTCTCACACTAATTTATGCAACTCACCTGTGCCAGGTTCATTCTAACGCTAAACTCCAGCACTGGATAAGAGAGGCTCTATCACCCAAATCCCAGACCTCATCAGAGAGCGAAGCCAGATTTATTTGACAACTGTTTTCCATGGAAATGTGTGCAGCAGCATTACACTACTGCTAAATGCTTCAGTAATTGACTTTCCTGTCAGCTCTGCCAAGCCTACATTAACGGGTTCATCCTGCTCTCCCCTCCTTCACACCACTCTCTCCCAACTCCTTGAGCTCCCTGGATCTTACACCTTTTGTTGGAATCAGCCCTTGCACCCAGAGCTGCTCCTGGCCATCACCCAGGCCTCAGGGCAGCGAGTTGGGTTTTCAGTCTCTTCTTAAAACCACAGTCTGGGCTCTCTCTCCAATACCCACAGGGACAAATGCACTTCAGCTTCCCTCAGTGACATTAGATGCCACTTTTCTTCCCATGTAAAGATGAGGAAATCTGAGTATTCTTCTGGTTCCCTCTGCACTGGCAACAATTGCATCATATTCCTCTAATAATGTCCTATCAGTTCAATACAGTTTCATAGGATTCCACCTGTTCTCTGCCTTGCTGACCATGGATATTCTATCAGGATGCCTTTAGATTTTCTTACCAATTTTTTACATCTCATTTATCTTTATTGTTACCAATTTGCCACTTTTCCTTTTCCTCGACAATGCTTTTTGCGGTTTGTTTCTGCCTTTTAATTTCATTGCTGGCTCCCATTCAGCCATGAGCCAGGGTGGGCTCCCAGCCAAAGCTCTCTTCCTCTCTGATTTGCCGAAGAAAATTTATCTCCATGTTCTGGTAAGTTCCCCAAGGCTAGGGGGCTGCAGTGTCTGGGAGCTGCTGGCCGGGGCTGTGGTGCCAGTGCTGTGTGAGCAGCTGTGCAGGACCAGAAAGTTACTTAGGAAGATTCCCCAGCTTGATGAGCTGCACTTCAGCCCCCGGAGCCTCTGCGGTGACACAGCGATGTTTAAACGAGGGAATCTGGGTGCTGCACTGCAGGGAAGAGGGTTTCAAATCACCCATAGGCAAGGTCTTTTCCTGGTGTGCCCATCCCTCACTCCAGAGCCCGAACACAGCTCGAGGCAGCCCAAACACGTGCTCTTTGGCTGGCACAAAGAAATAGCTGTCTCTGTGGCTCTGAAGTGCTTTACCCAGACGGTTTTGAGCAGGTTCTTCCTTTAGCCAGGCAGGGATTGAGCCCTGTCCACACTCGTGGGTGTCTGACCAACCCAGCTCCGTGCCTGGATGGAGCTCACAGAGCACATTTGCACCTTGCTCACGGAGCAGGCAGCCTTTGATGCCTTTTTGGGGCTACCTAAAAACAGAGGCCAGACAAAATTAAGGGAATAAAAAGTGGTTATATTTATTGAAGAGCCTTCAGGTACATTTCGGGTGGACAAAGCCCCCCAAGGACTACACCCAAAACTGGACAACAGGTTTTCACACATTTCTAAGTTTGGTTCATTTGCATATTGGGGTTAATCTTCCAATTACAGCTTCAGGTAATGAAGTCATTTACCCCAAGTTTGCTCCCCCCAATTCACTTTTGTTCCCATCTCTCAGGGCCTGAGGCAGTGAGGTGTCCTTGATTCCCAGGCCTGGAGAGGAATTGTTGTGTCTGCCCAAAATGGGAGAGCAGCAGCTGACACTGTACATGGAGTTTGGAGTTCTACACTAAAGAATTGCAGGATTACAAAATAGATGGAAAATAGAAAAGCTAAAATCCTAAGGCATCAACCTGTGGATGGGGAGGAGGCAGCTGCCAGATCCTGATTCAGAGGAACAGGGACAGTTCATGGAGGCCCCATGAACAGCAGCACAGTGCTCCCACCTTGGTGTGTGTCCTCCTGCCACTTGGCACAAGATGGTTTTTGCTAATGGGAGTTATGGATTCTTTCATCTGCACTGCTGCAGGAATTGCTGCACAATCCCACCACTCTGCATGATTCCCAGTGTTCTGCACCGTGGAGGGGACACAGACCCAGCAAGGAGCCACCAGCTGTGAGACTCTTCCCTGTGTTTTCTCCTTCCTCCTGGGTCCTCTTCAGCCCCGGTCCCAGGTTAGCCCAGGGCAGTGGAGCACCTCTGAGAGCCTGCAAAAGCATCTGTTGGGCTCCAATTTCTTCTCTTTTAAACATCCTCCAGCATTTCCTGCCATTTAGTGGGAGCTGCAGAAAGCTTTCAACAACCATGGAAAATTCAGAGTATTGGGATTTAAAAACAGAGGTCACAGGGGTCCTGCTGTAGCTGGCTGAGAGAAGGCTCCATTTGCTTTGCTCTCTGCAAGCCCTCTCCGGCAGCACTGTTCTGAACAACACACCAGTTCCTGGAATCTCAGACACAGGCTGAGATTGCAGTGTTTTTAAGACATAATGAAAAAGGTAATTTTCCAGACTCCCTGCAATCTTCATCATTGGGGAGGTATTTTGTGCAATTTTCAGTCCTGGCTATAATCACGCTCCCGGAGATGATAGCGTGCTGCCGTGACACTGGGGGTGCTTTGAACCCTGCCATGCTTTGGACCCCCAGGAAAATGGAAGAAAAAGGGAGTGCAGCCATTGAGGTGCCATCCCTGCTGGGGCTGCCCAGGTACAAACCCCTACACTGAGAGCACAGCGTGTCACCAAGGCAAAGGCTGGCAGAACACCCAGATCTGAATCTTTGCTTACAAGACAAGGAGTTAAAACAGAGATCAAAGGTGAATAGACCCCTCAGATGTGTTGGCACACAGGCCAGACATCCCAGGAAGGGAGCACTGACCTGTCCCTGGTGACACCGTGTGGTCTGTTTGCTCCTCTGTTGTGCTGCTGTTCCAGGGGAAACACCCACAGCTCTGAAATTGTGGCAATCATCATCATAATTTTGCAGGATTAGTTGCTATGCAATGAAAGGGACATGCAGTCCTTCTGATGTCCAGCACCTTTGAACACGTAATGGGGCTTGGAAAAGCTCCTTGCTTGCCGGGGACTCTCTAGCCTTGGCTTTGTCTGGGATGGATTTGCTGAAGCCGAGGGCAGAGGGGGAGCAGAACAGGATTTTTGGGGGAGATGAAGGCTGGGGTACAAGGCGCAGCTCTGAAGGCACCTGGGTGCTGTTTTGGCCCTCATCCTGGCGGTCCCCGCGGGCAGGTGTTGGGCTGGGGAGGCGCAGGAGCAGTGCTGTGGCTGCCACGTGGGTCCCCAGTGGCACGGGGCAGCTGAGCTCCCCTCACCCCACAGCTGGGTATGTTACATCTGCAGGCTCTTGTGGAACAGGATGTTTCAGAGCTGCGGGACAAGACCTGAGAAGAGCCGTGAGGAGCAGATTGCTAATGTCTGGATATGTAGATGTGTGGGGTATTAATAACAGAACAGCAGCTCTTTAGTCGGGAGCTCCCAGCAGAGGCCGCCTGGCATGGGCTCCCTCTCCTGCCGCTGCAGTGAGGACTCGTCGGAGGCTGCGTTTCACTCCCTGACTGCTTGTACCCATGAACGAGATGCTGAGGGGTACCACAGAGCAGCACAGGGTCTGTAATCCCCTTGCAGCAGCAGCTGATGGAAGAAAAGTGCAAAGTTGTGTTCCTGGCAGAACAGAGCCCAGGAGCCCTGGCAGCAGCCTCGGAGTGCTCATGAAATAAAAACAGGCTCTTGTGCTACCTGCCAGGAGCCATTATCCAGAGAGCAAATGATCTACAGGACGGTCTGTGAGGAGAGCACAGCTCGGAGAGGGGGGTGCAGCAGCTCCTCTGCCATCATTCACTTCGTCAGGACATCTCTGTCACAGCCTCACGCCTCGTGCTTCCAGTGTGAGGGCTTGTGATAGATATTCGCAGGCAGGAGGATGCAAACAAGCTGTAATGCTCAATCAGATGATGTTAAGGATTTCAAGGAAAACAGAAATGAAAATGTCAAACCTGTTAAGCTGTGGAGTGCTTTCACCAGAACGTGGGCAGAGGGACTCCAGGAGGTTGTTTAAAAATAGGAGCCAGGGGAGATTGCTCTCACAATGGCACCATTCTGGTGCCAATGCCCCGCTGGGGCACGGTGCACTCTGCTTTTTATAGATCTCAAAAAGAAAAACTTAATCATGTGATGCTGAATTTATGAACCCACTCAAAAAGCAGGGGCTCCAAACTTGGCTGTCATCTCAAGTTCTGCCTTGATAGTGTCTGTGTCATCGTTCTGAGAGCCTGAACAAAGAGGCAGATGAGGGGAGGTGAGGCACAGGCAGCCACATCCAAGGCTGGGGCCTCTTAGCATTGTTTTCACCTGTGTAAGGACAGCATAGGACACTGACACCTTGGAAAGGTGGCATCTTACACCTTTTTTGCAGCTCTTGAGTACAGATCTCTACTTCAGAACACAGAGAGCTTTAGGCCAGCTGCCTGTGCTGCCTCTGCACGTGGCTCAGCTCATGGGGGCTGCTCAGCTTTCTGGAGCTGCTTCTCAGCTAAAGCACAGCATGGGTGAGAAGCTGCCTAACTGCCTGAAAGTATGGAAGGAGCAATGAATACCAGAAGAAACCTCAGGAACTTTGCATATTAAGGTACAGCTGTTTCTCTTCCATGAGGGCACCGAGAGCTGAAGAGATCAGGAAGGGTCACTGGGAGGGATTTTGCAGTTTAAGGCCATTTCATTCCGTGTGTAACTCAGACCTTTGCTCAACTAAAATATGCAGGTGTGATAGTGAAGTCTTTTCTCATGTTTTTTTTTACATACAAGGCTTTGGCTTGTGCTACACTGAACACGAGAAGCGTTACTATAAATCTGTTTGTTAATGGAACCAGTGCACTGGGAAAGGGAGGATTCTCTCCTCATCTCCTGCCCCAGCAGTGCCAGTGCCTGGCAGTGACCTTACAGGATGGCCACAGGGTCCCCAACACTCCGGCCAGCCCATGGTCACACCCAGCATCTCCACCGAGGTGCTGGAGCTAGGGAAGGTTTTCTTTAGCAGCTCTTTCAGGCCACCAGGATACCCTAATGGTTACAGCTGCTCTGGTAACATAAAAGTGATTTGTTCCAAGCCGACAGATACAGAAACATTTTGCCTACTCCATTTTTCTTCTTGCCTGAGAGGAGACCAGGCCAATACATCATCACCAGGTCTGCAAGCAGCATCACAGCCATAACTGATGTGTGAAAATGCCCTAAATCCTCTGCCCGTGGCTCCAACCACAGGCTGGGGACTCTGAGTGTCCCTGCCCTGCCTGTTCCTGTAACTGTCCAAGGCTCCCACCATGCAGGACGGAGCAGAGGGCCCTCAGTCCCTGGGTGAGTAAAGAGGGATCTACCCAGTTCCCTCTGTGCTGAACTGAGGGCTGGAATGCTGTGCTTTGGGAAGGCTGAAGAGGGAAGGATTTGTAATGTGCCATATGCTGTCCCTTGGTAACCACACTCCAGCCACTCTTCCCTCCATCTGCATCACAAGGCTCCCACCCTCCCTCTCCTTCCCTGTCCCTCCTTTCTCTCTCCCAGCTATTTACAGTCCCAGGAGCTCTTCACAGCCACAGCTGCCTTTAGCCTAGGGGGTTTGTAGAGCCCCTCTGTGACAGGGTCCTTTTGCTGTCCCTGTGCTGACAGTAGGGACTGTCTCTGTGGTGGCTCTGACAGGGGTGGTCTGTCAGACCAGGGGTGGTCCCTGTCTTTCCCCTGGCCTCTGCTCCGTGCTCCCAGGGAGCAGAGAGACAGGGACACTGTGAGTGCACTGAGCAGGACGGAAGGCATGACAGAAACAGAGTCTGATCTGACATCCAGGTGTGAGGTGACGAAACCACAAGGAGCCAGCAGTGCCTGTGAGTGAATTGGGGTCTGAAGGCGTGGGGGGCTCAGCTTCGCCCTCTTGCTTCCCTTCTCACTGGGCTGCTCCATCCCCAAGCACCTGGAGCCCATCCTGCCAGCAGGCACCCACAGGGGGTCTGCTTTATGTAAAATCAGTGTTAATATTAATGTACGTGGGTGCTGAGGCTGGTTCCCTGTCGCCTGCCAGCAGGAGAGCCACAGTGAACACCTGACTGGCCACCCCACGGTAGGCGTGTGGCTTCGAGTTGCATGGAAAGCACCTCCTTGAGCAGAAATCCCAAAGGTGCAGAACTCAGCCCCTCTCAGAGCCGTGCAGGGAAGTGGAGATGAGGCAGAGTCGCAGCTGCTGCGAATCCCCCAGGGCTGGGGATGGACTCCATGCTCTGGGAGAGAGAGGCAGGGAAACAAAAACTTCGGTCCCATAAAAAGTAGTAACGTTCACCTTATAAAACACAGGAACTCAGTGATTTAAAGGGGGAAAAACTACTATTTGTTTCCAAATTTACAGGCAATAACACTTGATTTAGATCCCTGTCTGCCTCCTGTATAGACTGCAGTATAATTTAAAGGACAATAAAGTCTGAGGCCGTAACACCACCACCACAATAAATCAGGCCAGCTACCACCACTCAGAACAGAAATTATTAATCTGGGTTCCAAATGATATGCCTGCATATTGCTTATTTGAGCTGTTTATGCAGCAAGCTGAGATAGCACTTTCCCTCGTTATTATTTTTTTCTTTTGCAATGAAATACCGTCTCTTCCTACCAAGGGGGCATTTATTACCCAGTATATATGGGGGCAGCCAAGTGTGCTGTGCGAGCATCCAACATCGATTCCACTTCCCAACGTCCACGCTCTGCCTTTCTAGGATGTTCTCAGTGCTGAGGGCACTAATTCACCCCCAGCCAGGGTGGCACGTGGCAGGGGCGTGCCCTGGGCAGTCCTGCCAACGCTGCCATGTGCTGGGGAAAGGGTGGTGCTGATGCCTTTTTGGGGCTTACCTGGAAACAGAGGCCAGGCAAAGTTAAAGGAATAAAAGCAGATATATTTACTGAAGGGCCTTCAGGTACATTAAGGGCAGACGAAGCCTCCCCAAGGGGCTACACCCAAAATGGAAGATGGTCATGAGTTTTTCAGACAGATATAAGTTTGGTCCATTTGCATATCAGGGGTCAATCCTCCAATTACAGCTTCAGGTAATGAAGTCATTCCCCCAGTTTGCTTCCCCCACATTTCACTTCTGTTTATACTTTTTGAGGCCTGAGGCAGTAGAGTGTCCTTGGATCTCAGGCCTGGAGGGATTGTTTGTCTGACCAAAATGTGAAAACAGTTAACTTACACTGTACATGGAGTTTAGAGTCATGCACTAATGCAGTACAGGATTTGAAAAATATAAAGGCTAAAATCTTAAGGCAGCAGTGCCACCCAGGGAGTCTGTCTGCAGCCGGGGACCAGAGACCCTGCTCCCAGCACCAGACAGTTCCTGTTGGAATGCCCAGGATCCCCAGACCTCTTCTCCTCTCCCAGCTGTGGCACTTCTCAGAGGGCTCAGAGATCCTGGAGTGTTTGCAGTTACAGACCATCAGTGGGTTTGGCAAAGTATGTCTATAACAATGACGGAATTCAAACTTTAAAAATTCAAATTTGAGGGGATTTTTAATACTACTGGGGAGGCAGGAATGTCTGTTAAATTTTGAGGGAGAAAGCATGTATTTTCATGAAAATCTGCAGAGGGGAGATTGCAGGAGGGTGAGGTCCCTCTTCATATCATTCCCCAGTAACTCTGAAGCAATGGACTGAAAATAGTGGATTTTTACTAGATTTGGGGACTATTCATACATCTTTACTGAGGCTTGGTTGTGCAAGGTCCACCCTTTCTAATAAAACTTTTGGAATCATATTTTCTGTTCAGGAATGATGAGTCCAGACTGGAGCAAAGACCACCCCACCAAGGGTCTTCATCTGAATGCAAAATATCATGAGCTTCATGTCTAAAATTAGAAGAAGTGCCAACTCTCCTGAAATTGCAGGGATTTCCTGTGAGGAGGAAGTGCTGCTGTCATAGGCAAACCCACTCACAGCTGCACTCAGGATTTTGTCTGCATTATCCAGGGATTAGCATCATTTTCATTTGTGGGAATGATCTGCTTTCATGCGGTGTAAAACATGAAGATGTTAACATGGATTTTAACATACTCCTCAGGACGACTTAAAAATTTGTGGTTTTAATGAAGTACAATTTATTTGCTAAACAAACAGCATTTAAAAAAAAAAATATTGCCACCTCCCACATTTCCTGGAAACCCCCTTCTGTCTGAAGCAAAGGCCTGCAAGTTACATTTGTACATCATGAAACATTCAGCACTGAAATTGTCCCCAGGAATGTCTCCATCTGCTGCTAGCTTTCTCTTCAGCTAATCATCAAATATATCTGAACAGAAATAAATAATTGATTTCCTTTAAAGAACCAGAAGTAAAATTTAATGAGCGTTTGGTGTCAGGATATATTTTCCCCTCTGAAGCTGCAGGCCCTTAACACACCCTGAGCCATCCCCAACTCCCGCCCAGCACACCGAGGCTCCCCTTGGCCACGTGCTTTTGCTCCTTTTCCATCTGCCACCAAGTCCTTTTCCAAAGCCAGTCCTCAGTTTAAAAATGTCATTTTATAGCTGTCCTCAAGAAAACTGCAAGACCTCCTGCCCCAGTTTCCCCCAGAGCCTCAGCAAACCCAGACTGGAAGAGCTCCAGTTGCCTCCATCCTTTCCCTTCCTGGTGAGTGAATTCCAGGCCTTCACTGGAAGCTATATCCAGGAATAAGGGAATGTTTCTGTTAAAAATCATCTCACAATATTATGCCCTTTCTTTTAAAATGTGATTTGCAACATTAAGTATAATTATTTACATTGCATCACTTAATACCGCAGGCAGGGCCAGGGCCGAGGCAGCACGCCAAACAGCCCAAAAGATCCTGGCCCTGTTTCTACTGGGTTTTGGACTCTTTGGAAATCTTTACTGAGCACAAGAAGCCTGAAGTTCCTCTGGTGCTGCCTTGGTAGAACACAACAGTGTTGGGTCTTGTGAGAGATGTGATCCAGAGCAAAGCTCCTCTGGAGTATTCTGAAGAAGGTGTTTTGCCTTCTTCCCTCACATCAAAAATGTAGTGAAATTATTAAGAAACACAAAGGAATGACAGTGTTATACTACAGATACAGAAAATGTGGAAGAAAGAATGAGAAAAATTTTATTTCCCCTCAGAGTAATTATTGACATGCCCCCAGAAATGTTGCCTGAAATAAACTCTGTGCTTGTGGGACCCCCTGTCACCTCCATCCCACACCAGGCCTGGATGTGTCAAGCCTGTTTTTTGGGGCACTTGCCCTGTTTGGTGATGCTGATGTGATACTTTATTGGGGCTACCTAAAAACAGAGGCCAGACAAAATTAAGAGAATAAAAAGCAGTTATATTTATTGAAAGTTCAGGTACATTTCAGGCAGATGAAGCCCCCCAGGTGCTACACCCAAAAAATGGATGACAGGTCATGGGTGTAAAGGCTCTTGAGCCTATGCCCTGGAAAAAATCAGCCATGGACTTCATGAATTCCTTATAGCTTAGGGTGACACAAAACGCTCCCCCCATGGTGCTCTGCAACACCAGGCAAATTTGGCCCAGTTTCTATAGGTCACTGCCCTTTGCCACCTTGGCAAAGGCTTGTACCACCCCTGTGCCCCCAGACCATTGGCTCCTGACCCCTGCTTAACCTGAGACGCTGCACTGAACCCTGGTCTTTTGTCCCTGCATCCCTTTGGGGTTGCCTCTGTCCCTGGACCCCTTCGGTGTAAGTTTGCAATAAACCTCACTGGAAATTAAACCTCACTGGAACTTAAAAACCTCACTGGAACTTAAAAACCTCACTGGAACTTAAACCTCACTGGAAATTAAACCTCACTGGAACTTAAAAACCTCACTGGAACTTAAAAACCTCGCTGGAACCTAAACCTCTCTGGAACTCTATGCAGGAGCCCCTTCTCATCTTTTTTTGCTGACCTGTCTGTGGTGTGTGAGTGTGGATTCAGTGGTTGCCTGTGTCTGCTCGGGTGGTTTTCCTCAGAAGACGCCTTCAGAGGAGTTGCAGCTGTCACCATCCAGCCCACACTGCAACACAAGGGTTTCAACACTTCTATAAGTTTGGTCCATTTACATATTGGGGGTTAATCTCCCAATTACAGCTTCAGGTAATGAAGTCATTTACCACAAGTTTGCTCCCCCCACCAACTCATTTTTTTTTCCATCTCTGGGGGCCTGAGGCAGTGAGGTGTCCTTGATTCCCAGGCCTGGAGAGGAATTGTTGTGTCTGCCCAAAATGGGAGAGCAGCAGCTCACAATGTACATGGAGTTTAGAGCTATACACTAAAGAATTGCGGGATTACAAATAAATGAAAAATATAAAAGCATCAGAGGGACCTCAGTGATGAGGTGTCTGCCAATCAACCCCCACCCCACAGCTCCCCAGGCCCGCTGCAGCCCGTGGGAGGCAGGGGCTGCTGACACCGTCCTTACACTCCACAGTGGTACGTTTTCTCTTGTCTTACTGGAAGAAAATGTGTCCCTAATAGTGCAAATTGCTGCAGAAGTGTTAATGAAACACATTGCAGCTGTAAAGTCAGAAGAAATCTGTTACTATAAACTGCATTTCTATTTCCTTATTTCCAGTTAGACTCAGGGAGTCGAAGGGGTCGTGTTTGTGTATGGCTCCTCAAGAAGATTCATAGCTAAAATACCAAGAGGAAGAGTTATTTAATTGTTAAATGTGCCTTTTTCAAGGGAAGACATGGAAGGGTCTGGTTAGATGCAGCTATCTGTCTGTCTGTCTGTCTGTCTGTCTGTTGTCAACTCCTCATCAGGGACTTTCTTCTCCAAAAATCCCAAATATTCCTGTTCTTAAATGAGGAACCTCTTCTAGAAATTACATATTCTTACCTCTAGGAAGATTTTCTTAATCCATTATTTATATCCCATGTGTTTCATGTTTTAAGGTGGTTTTAAAAATCTGCAGAAGGGCATCTTGTTGATGACAAATGTTGAAGTTAAGTACAAATCCTGTTTGCAGCTTCCCCCCTTACGCCACAGGAACTTCCCAGGGAGGAAAAATGAAAGCCACAAATGTTAAGATAAAAGTTCCCTATAAATAGGGTTTGATTTATCCTTCCATCATTTCTGGAATAAATGAACTGAACTGTACCATAGTTCATGAGGTACTTGTACAACTGTACCTGTCCATGAGGCTTTCAGACGAAATCCTAAACCACTTAAAATCTGTTTCTGGTAGAAACTACAGGTCAGATGGTTATGATGAAGATTTTTTGGGTTTATCACCTGGACAGAAAGCTCCTTTGATTTTAAGAAAATCCCACATTCCTGCTCTGGAGATGAACATTAACTGTGTGGTAAAACATTTTGGGATCCCCCCAGCAGGCAAGGTCTGTGCGTGTATCTGATCTCCCACCACCTGGTGCCAGTGGAGATGAAATCTTTGTCTTCTCCCATGCTGGAATATCTCATTCCTCCTCACATCTGTTTTCCCCAATTTATTCTTGATGACAGTGGGATTAACATATATAATGGCAAGTGAAAATCCAATTTAAAATGCTTTCCATGAACTTTCTGTCAAAAAAAATCCATGTCTTCCCCTTCCAATTGGCTTTTTGGTTTTCTCTGAGTTAATTGCAGAGTTGTCACTGTGATAGTCTGTGGTACAACAGGGAGGAGACTGAGGCAGCAGCCAAAGACTGAATTATTCAGAAATGTGCATTTCTCCAGGGGACCCAGGTGATGTCTGTTCGTGCCCAAGACCCCAGAAGACCCAGAGAGAACTTGGGAGTTAGGGCAAGCCTTTCGAGATCTCCCGGTGTGGGATGACGTTTTGTCCATTAGCAGGTGCCTGTACCTGTGCCCTGGCGGGAGCAGCCCGGGCACACACACACGCACACGGCACTCCATGTGTATTTAAAAGCTGCTTCTCTGCATCTTTCCTCTTCCCCTGAGCCCAAACCCTCCTGGTGCTGCCCACTTCTCCTGCTCAGCTTGGTCCTGCGCCTGCCCTGCTCTGGGGCTCCACAGCTCAGCTCTGGAGAGCAGGGTGTTGGTGGCTCTGACACGGGACAGGAGCTGTGGTGACCCACGGGGACAGGGTCAGGACTATGGGCAGCTGCCAAGCACAGAACACTGCCCAGCCCACTGCCACGTACCAGCACAGAATCCCAGAATCAGTGGGCCTGGAAAAGCTCGCCAAGAGTGTTGAGTCCAAGCTGTGCCAAATCCCCGCCTTGTCACCCAGCCCAGAGCACTGAATGTCACGTTCTGTCATTTCTTGGACATCTCCAGGATTGGGACTCCCAGGGCAGCCCCTTCCAATGTTTGATCACCCTTTCCATGAAGGAATTCTTCCTGATGTCCAACCTGACCCTCTCCTGGAGCAGCTTGAGGCCGTTTCCACTTGTCCTGTCACTTGTCCCCTGGGAGACCCCTGAGTCTCTTTTTCTCCAGGCTGAGCCCCCCCAGCTCCCTCAGCCACTGCTCAGACTTGGAGCGAGCCTGAGGATCCAAACCCTTTCACCTGGGAGACCAGAGCAGGCAGAGGGAGCTGGCCCGTGCTGCCGAGGAGAGGATCCGACCAGGGACAGGAGGGAGAAGGGCTGGGACAGGAGGGAGAAGGGCAGGGATAGGATAGAGAAGGGCAGGGATAGGAGAGAGAAGGGCTGGACAGGGGGGAGAAGGGCTGGGATAGGAGGGAGAAGGGCTGGGATAGGAGAGAGGAGGGCAGGGACAGGAGAGAAGCCACGCAGGGGCAGGAGGGACAAAGGCAGGGACAGGAGGCACAAGGGCAGGGAAAGGAGGGACAAGGGCAGGAAGAGACCCGCGCAGGGAAGGGAGGGAGAAGAGCAAGGACGGGAGCAGCCGCGCCTCTGCCCGTTTCGGTGGCCGGGTTTGGGAAGACTCCGAGCCCCATCTTTCACGGGTCACCTGCCGGAGCCTGGCAGGGCAGTGTTCCCTATTACGGCACAAACTTGCGCGTTGTGTCTTTGTTATGCTAATGTCCCAGCGCCGCACAATTTAAATAGCACTTCCAGAAAAATTAAGTATGTTCATTGACACAGTGAAATGTTTTCACCCTCCATGTAACCTTCACAGTTTCTGTACAAAATCTATCAGTCAGTAAACTATTCATCTGCGAATGCTTACCAATTATTATGCTAATGCATTACAATACATTACAGTGAATTCTTTTTAAATGCCAGGAAATGCAGCTGTCTGGCATCCTACCTCGCCTGTATTATGGAGCTATCAATAAACAGCAGAGCATTTGCAACTGGATTTTGACTGCTTTGTCAGAACTCCGCAAAAAAATTCTTATCATTTAATATTATGAAAAAAGTTCTGGAATTAGAGTGGTGTAATGTATTCTTCAGGCAGGGGGACTCAAGAATGGCACATCACTACAAAGCCAAGGCTGTTTCAGGGGTGTGCACTGAGCCAGAGTGTGCAGGGACATGGGGTGTGTGGCCTGTGGGAGCCCAGACATGTGCAGCATGCTCTGAGGTGTAACTGCCCCCCAAGTCTTGTCTCTTTTTGGAACTGAGTGATGCTAAAACTTTGACTAGCATATGTAGACTGCAAGTGCAGATACCAGGTTATATATGGAGTATGGCATATTAGTAGTTCACACTGAGATGATTCCTTCCCCAGATCATGGGAACTGCTTCCAGGTACCAAAAGGAACTCTCTCTTTTGTTGCCTGAGAGAGGAACTATTCAATATTAATATAAATCTGGCTGTACTCTAAATCATCCAGGGATCATATGATAAAAATACCAATTTATTATCTAGAATTAATATTGCTTGTTGGAAAGATGAAATTGCTTAGTCTGTGTATTTTAGATTTCATTGCATTTTTCGTGCCCTGCCTGTGCTGAGTGTGTGCAGAGCACTGAGCACCCAAGCTTGCATTCCCAGCAGCACTTTCCGTTCCCTTCCCTGAGAACATGTGCCAATCCCCATCCAGCCCCTCACAGGGCTGTGCTGTGTAGGCTCCCAGAAATGTACGTACTCGGTATTTTTAAACATTTGCAATTGCGTAATTCTTTAATGAATTCATTTATTCCTCTGTAGCACGACACAGAATACAGGAGAGAGGCTGAGCATACATTAGTGCCACAGAAACCTCCTGGGCTCTGAGGAGCCCTGACCACCAGGAGATCCCTGGAGAACAGGAGCTGTCCTGCAGGACAAGCTAAGCCTAGCTGCACTCAGGGGTCTGTCAGATACAATAATCGCATCCTCAAGGCAGAGGAAATCTCCATTTTCTCACAGGAGGTAACGCCTTGGGCCAGGAGATGCTGCCAGAGCCTGGTGTCCCATGGAGCTGAGCTGGCTGAGCTTGGACCTGGCCTCCAGCCAGACCTGCCAGGCATTTCCTAGCTGGCAGGAGGTGCTGGACCCGGAGAGCAGAACAGGAGCACTGGTACTGCCACACAAGCAAATCACTCTGTGGGTACCAGCTCCACCATTCCAGCACCTCTGTCTCCCCTCCAGGATGCCCAGCCCTGGGGCTTTTTGGTGCAGGGGCAATCAGGGTCCTTATTACCCCCCAGTCCTGGGGTGCTCAGCTTTCTGCAGCTGCAAACATTGTGGACATTCTGCAGAAGCCCCTCTTGCCACCAGCCCCATGGCTCCAACCCTACCTCGTCTTTTCAGATTATGGGGAGTTGTCTCAGTGTGGGAGATGTTTGGGAGTTTTAAATCAAAAATGCAAAGTAAAAAAATGCAGCTAGAGGCATCCATCAAAACTTCTCTGGTTCCTCTAGTTGTCTTTTCTCAGAAGCTAATATCCATGAATTTGGTCATTAGAGTCATAATGTTATAATTATTTCATTTAATACCCTAATTATCCCTTGTGATTAATCCTGACCATAATAGGAATGTCTGTGAGTCTGGAAGGCATGTTCCAATGGCTTCTGCATTATGAATGTTAATTTGACTTTACAAGTATGAGAGCCAGAGGAAAAGAAACCAAAGAGCATGAGGACTCTTTGCTTTCAAGTGAGTGCAGGGCTTTTCCTGCCTGTTTTTGGTGACAACTGGGCCAGCAGCCCCAATTTCTGCTGGCATGGATTCCCTGACTGTGGTGTAGCGTTGGGAATTCTGTCCACAGCTGGGGCAGGGAGGCAGAGGTGGCACAGGCTTCTGACAGTCCCGTGTCCATGCCTTGTTTTGGCAGCACTGCCCTGCTCATCCCCTGCGCTCCTGCAGTAAATGTCCTTGGGTAGAGCGTGAGCCCATAGGTGGCACAAATGCCCTCCTGCACCTCCCTGTTCCACTGTCCCATTGCAGATGGATGTGTTGTAGAGCTCCACTTTGGCCAGCTGATATTTCAGGAGTTGTTTCACAGCTGTCTGCTCCCATCTCCCTACCAGCCCCTTTGTGTCAAGCTACAATGCCGCACTCAGAGAGAACAGAAGTACCTGAAATTTTGAACTTCCTTCAGTGCTGCTGTCAGCAGACCTGGTGCTGCCACAGCCAGGAATGGCAGAGCAGAAGCTTTTTCCTCATATCTGTCCCTCAGGTCCAAGGACCTCTGTGGGTGAGAAAAGTTGGCTATGTACGCAGAGATTTCTGCACGTACCTTCCACTGCAGCTGCACTGAGCTGGAAAACTCCCTGTGGGCTGGCACCAGGCCTGGCACTTAGGCTAGAACCTGCTGCAGTGGTAGCCTGAGCAGGAAAACTGCCTGTGGGCTGGCACCAGGTCTGGCACTTAGGCTAGAACCTGCTGCAGTGGTAACCTGAGCAGGAAAAATGCCTGTGGGCTGGCACCAGGTCTGGCACTGTGGGTAGAACCTGCTGCAGTGGTAGCAGTGAGCGCAGGCTCCGGGCTGTGCTCAGACAAGTGTGCATTCACACACACACCCAGCACACACGTGCCCTCGCAAAATTCAGGTGTCCGTTTCCAGGGCTTGGCCATCTGTGCCTTTATGCACAGGAAAAAGAAACGTCTGGACAAAGGGAGTCGATGCTGCTGGCAGAGACCCACGGGGCCAGGCTCTGGGATCCCTGGAGAAAGGCTTTGCCTCTCAGATCTTGAAACAGCATCGTGTCAAAACCAGCCTCTGGTACCTCACGGGCTGAGACAGTGGCTGTGAACAAACTTCAGCTCAGGGTGCAAAATGAGGGTGTAGGAAAGTTTCTGACCTTGCCTCCTACGTGCAGGAGTTGACAGAGCCCTTGTGACCACGTGCTTCACCTGATGCCTGCATTCACCATTGCCCCTCCTGCTCCACCTCCTCAGGGCCAAAGCAAATGCTGCACAGGGGTTTTCTTATGTACACAAACTATGAGGCTGCAGGAAAGAGCCTTCCAGGGTGAGGAACCATGGCTGACTTCTGGCTTCTGTGGCCATCTGTCCAAAGAACCGCTTGCAAAGGGGGAAGGCTTTCACATCACGTGTCCCGGACAATGCAGAGCAAGAGAAATCCAAACTGGATAAGCACGTCACTGCATTGGAGAGATTCCTGGGGCCTTTACATTCCCATCATTAAAACAGTCAGTCTTTGAGGAATTGGGAATCCCAAAGATGATGCTCCTGCTGACAATACCTGAGGCTGTCTTGGAGCTCCAGTGCTTTCCTATTCCCACTGGTGTTTTTTGGCTCCTACCCCCCAGCCTGGTGAGACTTCAGCCCTGCAGGACCAGGTTCCTACTCCACCTGGGGCTGAGCTGGACAGGGAGCTCTCACTCTCTGACATGCTACTGCTTAGAAACCATCGCTGCTCAGAGGGAAGGAAAAGTCCCTAGTGGGGAACTGTTTTGTCCTGACTACTGCCTGTGTTTCATCAGCTGCACAGTTCTGGATCCATTTGCTTCATTTGTTTCCAAAATGAGCTGCATTGTTTTGCAAAGCAAGTTACCAGGGACAGACATATTACCAAAATTTACTAAATAGCATAAACCACCTGCGTACACAAACTTACTTTTCCTCTAAATAAAGGAACACCTGGCAGTGTCTGGCTTCCAGGGGTCTGCAAATGTTGTTCTTTAAATATTTCTTCATGTGCTTGCAGACGTTTGCACATCGACCTCCCTAGAGCTGGGAACTCCGGGAGTGCAGGGATGGAGCACAGTGTCTAATTTTAGGTACAGAAATATGAAAGATTGAGCTAAATGTGGCAAAGCCTCCTGTACAGCCTGAGGTGGGAAGTGAGGCTCAGAAGAACCTCCTGAGGGATTCTTGTACCCCTGGATGGCTAAGGGCAAACAGGGAATTGCCCCAGGGCTGTATTATAGATAGGAAAATAAATGTTACCTGGTTTCTTCTCTACCAGTTCCTGACCCACACATCTGTTCCCAGTTTAGTTCCCCTCGTAGTAAGCCCACAGGAACTGGATTTGCCACCTCTGCCCCGCTGGCTGTGCTAAGCCCAGGTTCCTGCACACTTGCTGCTGCACATCTGAGCACTGTGGGCTCCTGACCTTCCCCTACCACCTCCTGCAGCATTTCACCTCCCTCAGACGCTCTCCAGAACTGCCCACAACCATCTCCTGGAGACAAATGCCTATCTGCAGGACAGAGCTCCTGGCTGGAGCAGCTGTGTCCCTGCCCAGTGATCCATGGAGAAGGCAGAGCTGCTCCGGGTGCTCAGGCTGTGGTGCCACCGCCTCCTCAGCATGGACAGAGCCAGAGAGGGATCCAGATGTTGAGCAGCTGCAGAGGGCACGCACAGCCGGTGCAGAAGGCAGGCTGGTGGGAAGAGACTCTTCTGCAGGGGCAGACAGGTGGCTCCTAACCCCTCCCGAGTTCTGTTCCACGCTCTCCAAAGCAGCTGCCCAGCACTGCAACCACACAGAGGAGCTGCGGCCCTCAGCTGTCAGAAAGACGATCCCAGTTCCACTGAAAAATTCACATCAGACAGAATCCTTCTGCTGGGCTGAATCAGCTCTCCTTCAGCTTGTGGAAGCACTGCAGGAGCAGGAAGGGCGGTGGAGGCACTTGCTGCGCTTTGTGTTCAGGATGTGCTGTGCAGCACCTCTGAGGAAAGTGCTGATGGATGCTTTTCAGATGAAGCCACATTAAGTTCCCCAGAAGGAGCAAACCTCATCCTCTGTGAGCAGCACCATCCCCTGGACTGCACAGTAAGGCTGTGGGGGTGGTTTGCAGTAAGCAGCCACAGGGAGGAATGGGAGCAGTCAGTGTTGTACCCAGGCTGACCCTGATGCCTTAGGATTTTAGCTTTTCTATTTTCCATATATTTGTAACCCTGCAATTCTTTAGTGTGGAACTCTAAACTCCATGTACAGTGTCAGCTGCTGCTCTCCCATTTTGGGCAGACACAACAATTCCTCTCCAGGCCTGGGAATCAAGGACACCTCACTGCCTCAGGCCCCCAGAGATGGAAACAAAAGTGAGATGGGGGGGAGCAAACTTGGGGTAAATGACTTCATTACCTGAAGCTGTAACTGGAAGATCAACCCCCAATATACAAATGGACCAAACTCATAAAAGTGTGAAAACCCATGACCCATCATCCATTTTTTTGGGTGTAGCCCCTGGGGGGCTTTGTCCACCTGAAATGTACCTGAAGGCCCTTCAATCAAAAATCCTGCTTTTTATTCCTTTAATTTTGTCTAGCCTCTGTTTTTAGATAGTCCCAGAAAGGCCTCAACCCTCACCCCATCACAGTCTCCTCCTGGAGCCACCCTTCCTGGAGACAGTTGCTCAGAGGGGTAGAGGGGTTGCACCCTGGCCATATGAAGGGAACGCTCACAGGGCTGTTTCCCCCATCCTGCTGTGGGACAGGACATGCAGATGACGTGGGACGCACGGAGCCGGAGCTGGAGGAGCGTGGGGAGCCCTGCAGTGCCCGCAAGGAGCGGCCCCACAGCCTGGCCGTGCCCTCGTTTGATTAACGAGCTCATGAACTTGGCTCCAGCACGAGTCCTGTGTACAGAGCAGCCAGTCTCGGGGAAACCAAATCCCCTTTTCTGTGTCTCTGGCAGTCAATTACTCATTTCCAGTGCGACAGTCTGTTCCTAATTTGGCCAGTCAGGGGTTGTTGAAGGAAATAATGCAGCAATGTCCTCTCAGAGGGAGTCTCAGAAACAATATTCTAAGAGACAAGAGAAAATTAATGCAATAATGTAATGTTTACCAGCCCCTGTCACTGCCCATGCCTGAAGGACTGACTATTAACACCTGGTCAATAAGATCTTGCTCTGCAGATTTTTTTTAAAAGGCATCAAGGATGATATTGAGGTGCATGAAAATAATCTGATTAGTATGATGTCTCCTTGAAACATTTCTGAAATGTGTAAAGTGTTACTTTTACTGCAGGGTTCTTTTCTTCACAGAGTGGAAATCGAAGTGCAGAACAACACAAAAAGCAGAGATCCTTACGACACAGAATAATGAAGCCATAAAACCAAACAATAAAGTTAAATAATTTACCATAAATATCGAAAGCTCTGAAATTATTCTCTACATTAACCGCCTATGTTTCAAATGATCTTTGCATTCACCATGTCACAGATGGCAACATCAGACAAGAGAGTCCTTGACGAAATCTCGCTGTAATTATTCTTTCCACAGCTGCAGTTATTTTAATGCCTTTTCAGTTAAGCTGAAAGAGACGCACACGTTTTATAAATAAGGGCTTTTAACCAGTCTGACAATGAAGCGTTTGAAACGTAGTGTGAAAAAAAAAAAAACCAACTCAAAAACTTTCACTGCATCTTGAAACCTGGGAGAGCAACTGTGAGGACTTGGAGCAGAAAGACAACCACCCTTTCTACAGCAATACTTAGCAATTAAGACTAAAATTATGTTGATTGTGATGGTCTGAGATAGCTGTTACTGGCAACTTTCAGAGTTGCTCAAACACAATGCAACAATTAGGTTTATTTTGGCTGGCAGCTCAGAGGAGTCTTTTCTCCATTGAGAAACTGCCCCTCAAGGACAGGCAGGGACTGACTTCAGGAGGAAAATACAGCTTGGGTGAGGTCAAGGTTGCACACTGCTCAAGACCAATGTGTCCAGCTGCAGTCCAAGTTTGGTTGGCTTTTCTTGCATGTTTTGGCTTTTTCTAAAGTGCTTTAAATCGTTGTGGAGGGCCCTTCTCCCCAAGGAACACCACAAACCCGTGGCCTCTCCTGCCCTGAGGGGATCTGGCCAGCTGGCTGACCACAGTGGCTCGGCTGTGCTGCGCTGGCCAAGCTGGGACGCTGCGTGTCCCCAGTGGAGCTGCCCAAGAGGAAAAGGGTGAGACACCCTGGAACACCCTCTGCTCTCCTCAAACCCCCTTTCTCAGCCAGGTGACCGGCATCTCCTTCCCCAGCCCCGTGGCCGTGCTCCCTCTCGCCCAGAATTCCCGTGCAGTGCACGACTGCTGCCCCAGCTCAGCCCGGCCCCGCCCCTGCAGCGATTCCACTTGGGATGTGGTCTGAAAGCCCTGGCATACTTCAAGAAAAGCAGGCTCACTTTGGTCCTGCATCACAGAATCACAGAGTCACACAGAATCACGGAATCACAGAATGGAGTAGGTTGGAAAAGACCTTTGAGATCACCTAGTCCAACCTATGACCCAACACCTCCTCATCAGCTAAACCATGGCACTGAGCGCCGCTGTTTTTAAACACCTCCAGGGATGGGGACTCCACCTCTCCCTGGGCAGACTCCACTGCCCAATCACTCTTTCAGTGAAGAATTTTTTTCCAACATCTAACCTAAACTTCCCTTGGTGCAGCTTAAGACTGTGTCCTCTCCTTCTGTCATTGCCATCCACTCAGAGGAGTCAGGGAGTTTGGGTCATAACCAACAGCACAGCTGAGGACTCCAACAGTGATGAAAACTTGAGCTGAAGCGCCAAAATTTCAGTTCCCATGGGAGTTTGTGGAAGCGTAGCCAAGCACAGCAGCCAGTGGGGCTCTGGGGGATCTTCATTCCTGCTTCCAGCTCCCTGGAGAGCCTGCAGAACACCTCTTCCCTGAATCCATGTTTTGGGAGCCTGAATGAGTGGCCATATTTTTTAAAGCTCTGAGCACTCAACAGCTCTTGTGGAAAACAAAAGGAGCTGAATCCTCTGGAAGTGAAGTCCCCCCGCTCCCAGCAAGTTGCAGCTGCTTCTCCTTCCCACCATAAGCTGTCGGTTAGTTTAAAAGAAATGTGTGGAGATGCAGCTAAAGCAGTGGGAGCTGTACTGGGGGCTATTTTCCCGTTTAAACCAAATAAAGAAGAAATGAAAGAGCAGGAGATCGGTGGGAGGTTTTTCACTGTGGAATCCTGGCAAGCTCTGGCATACAAAGACGACGTCGTGGTCTCCAAGGCTTGAGGACTGGGGAAGCCTGATTAATGGAGGTCATTGTCAGGGAGGCCTGGCTTTTATGCTCTACGCTGAAAGGCACCAACCCTCAAAGTATTCAACATCACACAATAACAGATTGTGTGCAGCTAGCCTCAGAAAACAAACGTGTTCTCTCTCTATAGGATTACAGAGCATCCATCAGCTGGCTGGCATTAAATACCACCCAAGTGTATGTAATTACCGATACGTGAAATCTAAACATCATTTTAAAGCAGTTGGAACAACAAAAAACACCTGGAAGTTTCTGTTTCCTTTTCACTTTGAAGCATCCTTCCTTTCCTAACCAAAATCCCAGGGAACAGCCTCCTCTGGCCCATTCCTGGGAGGGAAGGGCTGCTATCCTGAATTTCTAACGTGGCTGCATCAGTCACCACTCCCAGGACTGGGACTGCTCCCTGCCAAAACCTCCATTGATCCTCTTATTAGATTTAGACTGCAAACAAAATACAACTGCAGAGCTGAGAGGGGGAAATGGGATTTTTATGAGGCACTGTGCACTGAGTTCATGGGCAGCTCATAAACCTGGGCTGGCCTCGAAATCCCCTGCAAAACCCAAAGAGCTGCCACACACAGATGCCTCTCTACTTGTTTTATCAGTTCTCTGTAGGACAAGAGTTTGGTTCACTCTGGGGTTTGCTACCCCTGAGGGCCTGGACAGTGACCTAGGGAGCAGAAGGATCTCTTATCCTGCCTTCCCTACACTGTACTGGAGGATCATCCACACAATTAAGAGCTACATTTAAGCACTTGAATAAACAAGCTCCACTCCTGAAAGATGCAGGCATGCCTCGTGGGGTCCCTGTGTTCCTCAGTTTTCAATCTCAGGCTGATAAACTTAAAGAAAGAGAATCATTTATACAAATTAACTTCAGATCCCGCCATGGAGAGAGCACAAAGCTGTTGTCACTTCTGATTTCAAACAGGCTCGAATTAAAGGGGGCTTGGATTATTACCTTTTATTTGAGAGAAGCAGAGCAGTCACTCGGTGGGATGACAATGGTTGCAGACAGATGTCTGAGAGCTCTTCCACAGAGCCTGCCTGTGGCAGCCTGGCACAGGGCAGGATAACCATACCAGCATGGCACTGTGTGCCAGATTTATGATTCCCAGCTGTGGGAGAGGCCAGGCCAGAGCAGGGCAGACCGTGTGCTGCTCAGGCACCCAGCAGGGCGGCAGCAGAGCAGGGTTCCCAAGGTTTTCACGAACATGACACAGCATTTTGGCCTTGGTGCACCTTCCAAGGCTGCTCTTCCACATCAGAAGTTCTGGCCAAAGCTGGAGGTGGCTCCTGCAGGGAAGGGCCTGGAGCTGATTCCCATGGCAGTGATGAAGCCAGAGCTGCTGTGATGGGCAGCTGCTTCTGAAGAGCACCCTTGACCTGTGACATTCCAGCCCTGGGGAGCTCTGGAATCCAGAAGCATAAAGTATCCACGGTCCAACCTCTCACCAGAGCATCCCGGGACTGAAACCATCCTGTACAGAGTGGGATGATCCCCAAGGCCTGAGAGCCCTGTGGGGTCATGACCCTGCTGATCTGGCCCCACACAGACCCAGCCCCACACAGAGCCAGCCCCACATGGACCCAGCCCCACATGGACCAGCTCCACGCTGCCACTGTGTCATTCCAGGATATGCTTGGCACTCTCTGACAGGCAGAATCCTCCATCGTGTGGGTCTGGCTGAGGAGCCAAACAATTGGGAGCTTATTACAGCCTCCCTTTTAATTAAGTGTCTCAAATAGGATGTAATTGCAATGTAATAGCACACACTATTGTACTTTAGTTAAATACGAAGGGATTATTAAGAGTATGTTTTAAAAGCTTTCCAGTCCCAGATTGAGTAAACAGTTGCTAAATTTCGATAAATAACTTTTAAAATCTACATTAAATAAGCAGTTAAGTGTATTTAGGACACTGTCTTTTTTTTCCCCAGAATTGCTCCAGTCAGAGAGTCATGGGTTATAATCTCAGTATTTCACTGGTAATAGGGTTGTGCCTGCTCATATCTGTTTGTTCTGCCTCAAAGATCCTTCTGGGTGTGGCAAGCTTGGCTACTGACATCTGCAGGCTTTAAACCCTTCCCATTCCCACAGCCCAGAGGAGCTGGTAGTGTGCTCAGCCCTATTTTACAAGTACAGAATTAAGGCATAGAAGAGCAAAGTCATTTGTTCAAAGCCATGCAGGGAGTCTGTAATAGAACAGAACAGGAGCCGACAACAGATCAAAAATTATTTCTCTAAAAATAAGGCTTTGAAAATCCATAAAGGAAATGTAGCTCTAATAAAATGCTCTGTTATGATCAAAAATGCAATTAGTCAATACTGACTTTGGTAATGAATGTACAAATGCCCCATGACCCCCAAAACCTAACATCTCCATCCATTTCCTACCTGGGAATGCCAGCTGGACTGACAACAGTGGATGGGCATCACTGAGTGATCCCTGGAGGCAGCTCTTGCCTCCGTTGCACCAGGAAAGTCTGTCCAAGGTTGCACATCCGAAAAAAAAGAGGTGTCATCACCATGGGAGCCACGGCAAGGAATAACTGAGTGCTCCCCGAACCTTTGTAAGGCTGATCTAGAGCTCCCTGCTGCTCCCTGCAGCCGGGGTGTTCCTGCTGTGAACGGCTGGAGCATCCCGAGGAGCGAGCTGGAGCATCCTGAAAACTGCTGCGCTCTAAAGCGGCACAGGGGGCATTTGGGGGACGGGGCATAACGGGGGGCACAGCCGCAGTCAGCCCGGTGACGGGGGGGAGCAGGAGCGGCGGTGGCTGCACCGGCGGCTCCGGGCACAGGGACCCTCAGTGATGCTGGGGGAGCCGCCGTGCGCCGGGGGCTGGGACAGCTGCGCTGCCCTGGAGAGTGTGCAGGCACACTCTGGGAGGGTGTGCTAGGCTACCCCGCTCCAGGTTACCCTGGAGAGTCTGCAGGGCTGCTGAGAGCGGGCAGCCGGCCCTGGGCCATGGGAGCCGCCGGGCAGGCTCGGGCCACTGAGCCCCTGCGCCAGCCAGTCCCGCTGGGGAGACAAACGGGGCTAAAATCCTGCCCCTGCTCCCTCCTTCTTCCCAGAGCTTCCTGCTCCCGTTCTCCCCCTGTAAAGCACCCTTCGCTTTCTGCTCCTTTCTGAAGTGTCACCTCCACTGCTCCACTCTGTTGAGCAGGTAACAGCTAATGAAGGAACCAAGAAGTTGGAACTCTTCAAGCAAGTGCTCTGAAAAATTAATGAGGAGCTGCAGAGGAACATAAATAATCCGTGCTCCCCATTAGAGGTAGTTAGCACCATTACAGTGATCCAGGGAAACCCTGCCCAGGCACCACCATTCTCCTTTGGAATCGCTGTCCTGTAGATTTTGTCAGCTGGAGTCAAAGGACAGTTAACATCCGGGCTATTTTGAAATAATTATTGTTAATATAGATCAAAAGTGACAGCTTAACTGGTCACAGAAATGGATATATATAAACCAAAACGAAGTTGCATGGCCTCAGAGGAAAAATCATTAGCTCCCTGGTGGGTTTACAAGTAATTTGCCAGCAATAAAAATGCAAAAACACATTTTGGTGTGCAATGATCATAAATAATCCTTGGACAAGATTTCTTTCTAGGACTCACAAGTCCACTCCCTTAATGGCAAGTTTTATTACCCTGGTTTCTCTGTGTTTTGTTACAAAATGTTGCTGTCAGAACAATTTACGAATTACAGCCCTGTTGGTATCAACTTCCATAATTCATATGGAAATTGGTTTCCCCACAAACACTCACAAAGCACAAAGAATCACGTAACCACATAGAATGACCTTAATAACACAGAATATGAGACCAGGTGCCTGGGCCAGCACTAAATGTCAATGGTCACCAGGCTGGGGGGAAACTTGCATTTAACTCCTTGCATGTGGTGGTGGGGTCAGTGTGGGTGCTCAGAGAGTCACCAGTGCTGTCACCCAGGCTGGTGGCACCTCACAGGATCTTTAGGAAGCCAGAAACACTCTGAGGGTTCTGTTTCCAAGCACTGGGGATAAGCGAAAATCCCATCCAGCTGCTGAGGAAACTCTGAATTTTTTTTTAAAATTCAGCATTTTCTTAAAATACCAGGAAGTACAGCTTGTTCAGGATTTCAACTGTGTTCATCACTTCCCTCCACTTCTGAGGACTGGGGATGAGGAGGGGAGTTCAGCATCTGAGATGAAAGTCACAGAGGGAGTGGCTGTGCCAGGGGCCCCAGGCCACTGTTCAGGCAGCAGCCCAGGGCAGGTCACACCTGCCAGGTTCAGTCCTGAGGAAGGGTCACGGGGTTTGGTTGTGGCTCATCCTTAAGGATCAGTTGTTTCTTCACACCAAGTGTGTGTGTGTGTGTGTGTGTGTGTGTGTGTGTGTGTGTGTGTGATTCTTGGAGTAAGAGAGACAAGGAAAGGGAGTGACAGTCAACAAGTTGAGAATCTCCTCCAAAAACTTCTAAAAGTAAATGCAAATCCAAAGTGTAAAGAAGGGGATCTGAAACTCAGGCTGGATTCTGGGTGCCGTGTGCCGTTGCTCTCCCTTTAGCTGGAGGAAATGGATCCAGCAACTAAAATTGCCACATTTCATAGATGAAGTTACACTGCAGGAAAGAAAACCGCTCAAATAGAAACCACTGCATTAATGCCTAAGAAAATTAAGTCAGGATGGCTCTAACTATTTCATTTACTGATCCTTTATAAATGGATGGGCACACATCCAGAGTCAGTTCTGGCTAATGGAATCCACCACAGATTAGATGTTAGCTGCTCAAAGAACTGAGAATTTCTTGTATTCAACACTTCATTTGTAACTTCTACCTAAAGAGAAATTGATAAACTGTGCAGGGACAAGCCCTACATTTAAAAAAATATTATTGGCTTCATCTAAGATCTTTCAACACCTCTTCTGGACAACCCTTTCACCATGATGTAGATGAATAGAAAAGAAAACTACAGATCCTATTTCCATTCGAATACTATGAGCCAAGCTGAGACGCCACCCTGAAACAAAACACCCAGGGTCTCGCTTTGAACTTCGTCTAAGCAAAGATGACAAAAACTGCTTTTGCAGAAATAAAAATTTGCAGGAAATAAAGCACATAAAATGAGGAAGAAAATGGTTTTCTTTCCCTATAAAGAAAGAGCAGGTCCTTAAGCTTTTATAGACCAGAGATTTAAACCAAGAACCTCCTTTTTACAGGTCCCTGGTTCAGCTTAAAATGGTAATGGCATTATTGCTGAAACAAATGGCACCTGGAGCTGCAGGAGGTGCTGGGCTCTGCAAGAGCTGCTTGGATCAGAGGGACATGGATTTAGAGGATTCTCCTGCAGCTTATTCTCCCTCCTCCCATCCCAGGGACATTCTGGAGAGCTGCTGTGATGATGGCAAGCAGGACATTGGTCATCAGCTCCTACTCCTGGGAACTTCGTGGGTGCTCTGCCACATTGTGAGGTTTTCAGTCTCGGTTAAGTTCTCAACTTTTGATGAGATGGTTCAAATCAGGAAAATCCCATCTCTGTGCCAGAGAGTTAAAACTGAAAGTAATTAAGGCAAAATCTTTTCCTGCACAGAAAGTACCTAACATGTGGCAATAGCAAAATCATCAGCGTTTCTGCCATCGTAAGCCCACAAAACAAATTGGATTTTGAATGAAGCACATGGAACAGTGACCTTTGTACACAACTTATCTTGACCTCCAAAAGTAATGGCATTTTTGTCTCCAATTCTACTGCTAATTGCAAATGCTGAATTCTGAACATTCACATTTGAGAGGGATTAATGGCTTGATTGTTTCAGAAACCTGAATGCCCCCAAGAAGTTCCTCTCCGCATAGGAACAGCGTTTGCTGAAGCTCCCAGACCTATTCTTGGAACGGTTTCCTGCCCAGCCCAAACTCCAGCAGCGAACACCCAGACTGTGGGAGGCTGAACCCAGGCTCCTCTTTCCCAGCTAAACCACCCATAAGCTCCAGACTTGGCAACTGTGACTCCTCTTACTTCCTCCTACAGTTCGTTCCCTAGCTCAACCCTTTCCCAACTCACGGAGGACAGGCACATCAAATTCCACGTACGCCAGTCCTTGAGCTGCACAGGACCAATGTACCACCCCAGTGACAGGGAAGCCACATCCCACCCGGGCTGAGCCCCCTCTGCTGAGCCCAGACACGGCTCCAAACCAGGGCAGAGATCCCAAAGCAGATTAAGAGCAGTTAAAGCAGCCAATAATGCAGCGCAGAGCAGAGACCAGGGAACAAGTGACCTGGAGCATGATTTGCAGTGAATGTCTTTTCCTCTCATAAATAGGAGAGACACAGTGGGACGATTATCCGCCCAGATTTATCTCCTCAGCTCCGTGTATATCCTTCTGCGCTTAAAAATGTCTCACTGCCCTTTGCGTTATTGCATTGCCCTTTACATTCATAGCACATAAACCTCTCAAGTACCGTAAAACTTACAAGGTGTAATATAACATCGGGGGTTTCTTTTACACACCATAAACAAAAGTCAGTGGGAAGGGAGCAGAGAAAGGGAGACATTACTTGGCCTGACAGCAGTACAGGAGGAAAATATATATATACAAGTATACATATATACACTTAAAATCGCAAGCTGGATTGATTATCTGGCATTGATGGATCACCTGAATGTGTTACGTAGATAAGGAAATTGATTATTCGATAAATCACTGTCTGCACTAAGAATCCAGTGTTAAAAAAGAAAAAGAAAATATTATGAATCTGTCTTGCACAGGCAAAGAAAAAGCTTATGTTTTTAAGGTTAATCATCACGTACCTTTTGCTGCACGTGTGATAGAAGAGCAAAGTCTTGGAGTTCTGCAGTGCTAAAGGACTGGTGACTGTCCCAAGGTTCTCTCTAGGAAGGGAACCTCCCTTGAGTGGCTGAGGGACTGTGCCAGCAGTGGGCAGGGTGATCTGACAGAGCCCCGGGGGTGCATCAGTCCCATCCCTGGAAGTGCTCAAGGCCAGGTAGGACAGGGCTTGGAGCAGCGTGGTCTAGTGGAAGGTGTCCCTGCCAATGGCAGGGGGGTGGAACGAGGTGAGCTTTGATGTCCCTTCCAACCCAAACCATTCTGGGATTCTATGACATCCAGCCTTGTATGCTCTGCTGAGCGGGTGCTGTGGCTGCTTGTTCCATTCAGAACAAAATCCACCCTGTTCCCAACACAAAACTTCTGCTGCAGCCAGGAAAAAAGCCCCCTCAGCCCATGTGCCCAGGCAGGCACAGTGTCGCACAGGGGGCGGAATTTAAAACCACTGCAGTGACTTCCCTCAGAGTGCTTTGAATTCACTGCAAAACTAACCAAGAAGTCTAACACTTCAGTCCCAACAGACAGCCGTAACTCAGCTAAATTTGTGGGTTATACCAGATTATATTTACTGTTTCATCCTGGGAGAAAAGTGCGAGCTGACAGCCATCTATTCATTAGAGTGGGGGGAAACCGCCCACGGTGGCGCTGGTTCTTTCCCTGTGCTCTTCCACGTCTGTAATCAAGTTTGGATTCTGCAGTACCAGCTCTGTTATTTTAGGAATGACTTACGTTCCTACTCACCTGGGAGCTGGTGAGTTCAGAGATCTGGTCTGTTCACCTCCAGGTCCCCAGTGTGAACAGAGGACATGCAGTAGCCATCAGGTGTCATTACCAGCTAGTGAGTGCCCAGTGGCCTCTGTCAGAGCAGTCGGTGGCCTCACCCCGGTCCTTACTGGAGGTGGGAACCACCATTTCCACACAGCTGCTGAGGAGGCACCACTGATGCTCCTGAAGCTGCTGCTTGCAGGTGCCAAGGATGAAACTGGAATCTGTCCCAAAAGCCTGTGTAACACTGAGCGCTCCAGTCCCAGGGAGCACTCCAGTCCCTTAGAGAGGACCCCCAGTGGCCAGTGTCCAGAGTGATGAGCAAAGTGCAAGGCCCAAAATCAAGAATTTATCTGAACACTTATGTAATTTTAAGTCTTTGTTTTGTGCCTTTGGTATTAGGTGGTTTATCTGTCTGCTTAAAAACTTCTCCAAATGTACCCACACAGTCCGTGCCTTTGGAAGCCCAGCCCTCCCTGCTGCTTTCCAGGTCACACCACTGTGCTGAATGTCCCAGGCACAACGAGCTGAAACAGAATGTGCCAGTTGTTCCCTTACTACTTCCCAATTCTGACTTTTATTCTCTGAATCTGACCCCGCACAGGGGGGTGCCGCTTGCTGGCTGGGGCACAGCAAAAAAGCCGAAGTCTAACGAGGTCCCTGGACTAAAGCACTAAATAATACAGACACTGTGTGGTGGCCAAGGCTGGTGTCTGCCTCCCTCTCTTCCTGCCGGTGCTGCAGAGCTGAGCAGTGTGGGGGAAGCTCGGAGCAGTGCTGGGGTTGCCTCTGATGCAGGGGTACCCCACGCTCTCCTCAGCCGCTTGCAGCTGAACCACGTTTTCCTGATGATCTTCCCTGCCAGAAATAACGGAGCAGTCACGTCCGTGTACGTGTACTCATGCTCAGTGTCTCGCTGCAGATTTAAAGCACAAGGACCCAGGTAACGCTGGCAGGGTGAGAGTCTCACAGTGCAAACCTGAGCAGTGAAACTGTGGGTTCCCCGAGGGCAGCACAGCGAGGGGGGAGAGAGGAGGCAGAAGGGGTTAACAAATGCAACCACACAGAAAAAGCCGGTGCAGGAGCAAAGACAAAGCAATGAGCTGAGCCCTCCATCTGCTTTAAGAGCTCTCGCTTGTGCTAAGGACCTGCATCTATTTTAGTCTTTATTACAAGTGGTAAATAGCAGCACATGATGCTTGTTTTCGCTGTTAATAACACGAATCAACTTACCAATGCATAAACCCCCACCCCATTTGGATCCCCTCTGCATCGGCCCATCCTGCAGCAATCCCTGCCTGGCAAACCAAGCTGGATTCTCTGAGGGGCACAGCACTCCAGTTTCACATCTCTTCCCTCCAGCAGCACCGCCGCAGAGCAGTTCTCATCCTCTCGTTCAGCCCTCTGTTCTTCCCAACGTTTGCTTCTATCCCCCTCGCCCATGGTTCTGGTGCTTTCAACTCTGCTATCTGCCTTTCCCAGAGACTTCCACGCCCGTCCTCTGCTGTGGAAAGGGAAAAGGTGCGCCTAGACAGCACCGCGTTAAAGCTGCAGCCAAGAGGAGGGGAAGGGGATGGCGAAACTGGTGGAGACGCACATTACACGGGATCAGGAGGTTTAATGCTGGCTACAAACACCTCTCCGCGCCGGGGAGCTTTGATGCCGCGTCTCTCCGCGAGAGACTCCGGCATCGCGGCTCCTGTGGCACAGCGGCTCCGCGCCAGCCTGGGAGATGCGAGCCGGAGGCTGCTCCGGGAGGAGGGCGCGGAGCCGCGGCGGGGCACTGCCCTCTGCCGATGCGGGGCCCGGCTGGGCGCCAGCGGCATATCGCGACAGGCCGGGAAGCTGGATTTCCTTCAGGAGTGCTAATTCCCTGGAACTGCTGCTCTGTCCCCAAGGAGCGCTTCATTTCCCAGGGAAAAGGGGATCCAGCTTTGCCGGAGGCAGAACGACTTCAGTTCGCTCCGTGCGTGGCTGCGCCGTGCAGGCTTCGCAGAAAGCTTTTCACATCATCAACCTCTGCTCGGTTTCTTTAATAAAAACATCAGAGGTGGGGAGATTAAGTTCGTAGCGGATTTACACCCGCAGGTGATAAAACCAGACGTGACACTGCCGCATGAGGGGCAGCTGCCATGCCACAGGCGCGTGTGTCACCGTGTCCCAGGGTGTGTCAGTGTGTCCCAGGGTGTGCCACTGTGTCCCAGTGTGTGTAAGTGTCTCCCAGGGTGTGCCTGTGTGTCCCAGGGTGTGTCAGAGTGTCCTGGGGTGTGTCAGAGTGTCCTGGGGTGTGTCACTGTGTCCCAATGTGTGCCTGTGTGTCCTGGTATGTGTCTGTGTGTCCTGGGATGTGTCAGTGTGTCCTGGGGTGTGTCACCGCGTCTGAGGGTGTGTCACTGTGTCCCAGGGTGTGACACTGTGTCCCAGGGTGTGTCAGTGTGTCCTGCTGTGTGTCACCGTGTCTGAGGGTGTGTCACTGTGTCCCAGTGTGTGTCAGTGTGTCCTGCTGTGTGTCACCGTGTCCCAGCGTGTGTCACTGTGTCCCAGGGGGTGTCACTGTGTCCCGGTGTGTGTCAGCGTGTCCTGCTGTGTGTCACTATGTCCCAGCGTGTGACACTGTGTCCCAGAGTGTGTCACCGTGTCCCAGGGTGTGTCAGTGTGTCCCAGAGTGTGTCACTGTGTCCCGGTGTGTGTCAGCGTGTCCTGCTGTGTGTCAGCGTGTCCCAGGGTGTGTCACTGTGTCCCAGGGTGTGTCAGTGTGTCCTGCTGTGTGTCACCGTGTCCCAGTGTTTGTCAGCATGTCCCAGTGTGTGTCAGCGTGTCCTGCTGTGTGTCACCGTGTCCCAGCGTGTGACACTGTGTCCCAGGGTGTGTCACTGTGTCCCGGTGTGTGTCAGCGTGTCCTGCTGTGTGTCACTATGTCCCAGCGTGTGACACTGTGTCCCAGAGTGTGTCACCGTGTCCCAGGGTGTGTCAGTGTGTCCCAGAGTGTGTCACTGTGTCCCGGTGTGTGTCAGCGTGTCCTGCTGTGTGTCAGCGTGTCCCAGGGTGTGTCACTGTGTCCCAGGGTGTGTCAGTGTGTCCTGCTGTGTGTCACCGTGTCCCAGTGTTTGTCAGCATGTCCCAGTGTGTGTCAGCGTGTCCTGCTGTGTGTCACCGTGTCCCAGGGTGTGTCACTGTGTCCCAGCTGTATCAGTGTGTCCTGGGCTCAGGTTATGTGCACCTGCCTCTCTCTGTGCACAACAAGCCCACACAAGGCCCCTTCACCCCTCAAGCTGTGCCCACACCCTGCTGCCTCCAGCCCGAGGGCCACCTGAGTGTCCTGAGGCAGCAGCCTAGCACTGAGCTGTCTGCTTTGGTGTCTCTCCTGCCTCATGATAAATGAGAGTCTATTCTTTTCTGGTACGTGGTTTGATCTTAATTTCCTGTATGAAGTTCTCGAGAGAATGCCAAGATCAAATAATTAGACTATTCTGCGATAAAGAGTTAACATTGTTATTCAAATGTATTCAGAATTCATTTACCACCAAACAATTTACACTGCCGGGCTCCTACCCTGCTGAAATCACTAGAATGTGTTATCTGACACACAAAGCATCTCATGACCTGAAATAACTTTATCAACCATTAAATGCTTGAGTGGTGGGTGCACGGTCACAGAAAAGCCCAAGGGAATGCACAAGAAGCTACAAAGGCAATAGTAGTGATTTGAAAACACCCTGGTGCCATCCCCTGCCAACCTCCCCAAAGAACTCTGGCCACTCTGGTCACCAGGCACATGCTGAGCTGAAAATCCCTCGAGCCGCCTTTCTGAGGACTCCCACTCCAGCATTCATGTCCCCCATGGCATTCATGTCCTCCCAGCCCTTGGGCGCTGCCTCTTCAGCCTGGAAAAGCCTGTTTCTGCCTTTATTTTTAAAAATACAACTTCATTTGCAGAGTGTGGGAAGGTGGTTTCAAAATAAAATTCCTGACAGGCATAATAAGCCTCAGAAAAGCCAATCACACAGAGCAGGATAATTATCCACAGAATTTGTTTTCTATGTATTTATATAAAATAATCAATGATATTTTTCTCACACAGACTCCAATTTGATCGTATTTTCTATGTTACTTGCAAATCATACAAACAATCAATGCCCTGACCCCTTCTCTATGCAAACACAGCTTAGAAAGACACTACAAGAAATAAAATCCAATAAATTCCTCAAGCAGGGTTGTTTGTTTAAAAGCTTTGCTGGAGACTGATCCTGCTCACGGCGACTTCAGAGATACAGGAGTGGGACTGTCAGACATGCTTGAGGTGGGATTATTGCCACAAATATCAGCAGGAAATACAACCTTAGTAAAAAACCTAGCACAAAAGTGAGGACCCAGACGGGGAGGTGATGCCTTTTAAAATGCAGCAAGGAAAATGAACCCATTGCCTGGCCCAGCACACTCCTCCTGCAGGGGGGCAGGGTGAGCACACAGCTGGGGTTGGGGTGAGTGTGGGACCCTGCCTGCCCCCTTGCCCACAGAGGGGGGCAGGTGCCACATCAGGGGCGCTCCTGGCAGGAGTGAGGTGACAAGGGCAACGATGGCAGCAGGGCAGCGTGGTTATGGTGTCACCTTCTCAGCAGCACCTGAGTGCAAATCCCCTCAGGAACCCCCAGATCCAGCTCCTGCTGCCTGCCCAGTGCCTGGGGTCCGTTCTTCACAGTTTACTGACCTCAGCCCACGGGCATCTGATCCTCACGTGTGTCTCACTAACGCATCATCCCTCAAAATAATCACTCGGGGTGATTTCTGGTGATGCTTCAGCAAAAGCAGGCGGCTGGAATGGGTCTGCTGGAGCCGCCAGTCCTGCTCCACCTGCGCCACCCATTCCAGTCATCCCGCCCTGCTTTGTTAGGGATGGTGCCACCAGCTCTACAAAATGGCATCAAGCTCTCGTCTGGCGCGTTGAAGGGTGCTACTACCGCTTTTTAATCCAAGTGAAAGGTTAGACAAATGGGCTCTCTAGGTACCGTAAGCACCTCGCTGCCGCTGCTTTTAGCTGCGAGGGGCACGGTATCGCAAATGCTCAGCTGCTGCGGGCAGCTCTTCTCGGCAGGTGCGATCTCCCGGAGCTCGGGCGCAGCGAGGGCGGCCGGCAGCGCAGGATGCCTCACCGGGGTGAACACGGGGCCACTCCTCACACCACCCCCCTTCTCTGTCTCTACTCCAGAGTAACTCGGAGCTGAATTAAGCACTTGGAGCAGCTCCGGATGGTGTTTTCTGATATTGCGTTTTCAAATATTTAACAGATTGCGTAATAACCGAGCAGCTGTTGAATAAGCTTCAGATGCAAACTCCTGCTTAAAAAACCCATCCAGTAACAAGGCACAGATTTTTTTTGTATGGGTGCATGTATAGATTATGTTTAGATGTGTAGATTAAATATTTATATTTTACTGGTGAGAGAAAGAGCGCTTTTGGCTTTTCCTTCTCTTTCTTAGATATCTCTCCCTGTATTTATTTTAATAGTCAGCTTCACAGGGAAAAAAGAGAGCTTTGAGAAGTTGCTTGCTTTCTCTCTGGTTTGATTTTTAGTGCTAAACCAATAGTTACTTAAGTGTTCTCCGCTTCTTGGCATAACCTAATAATTAAAATAATTACTTGAAAGCCAGGGCAGCTTTGCACAAATTAATGCAGGGCGAGAAGCTGCAGTTTTCCAGTGGGCTGAAAAAGAGGTCACAAAATGATGCCAGTTTCAGCTGAGAGAGAAGGCAAACACAGATCTCCCTGCAGCCCCGATTAAAGCCTTTTCCCGATCTTTTAAGTTTCTTATTCTACTGATCAAGAAGGTGGTTCAATGAAGGGCTGACTGTTGTGGGATTTCTCAGCAGGTAAAGCCAGACCGTTCCTGTGGAAGGCACAGCAGTGCTGGCAATGGCACCGCTGTGCTCCTGCAGTGGGCAACCCTTCCTCCCTCCCTCCCTGCCCGCCTGCCTCCCTCCATCCCTCCCTGCCTGCCTCCCTCCCNACCCAAGTGCTTTCGTGGAGAACTGGCAGCAGTGTCTGCATTGAAATCTCCTCTGTCCTTTTGTGCAATTGCTTTGAGCCTAGAAAATCCATTTTCGGGACAACTGAGGAACTGAGAGTCGAGACTAAATATCTCCACAGAGCCCCAGGGATACTCCTGAGCCTGAATAACCCCCATGAGTCAGGCGAGTATTCCCGGGACTCTCAGCACCCGCCAGCCCCAGCGGCCTTAGCCCGTTCCCCCGCGAGCATCGGCCGCAGCTGCAGCTGCCCCTCGCCCGCCTCCTCGGAGCGACAGCCTGGCAGCAGCCGGCTCTGGCCACCAAGAATCAGGCCCGCTGCTGCCAAGCCGAAAGCAGGAGGAGCTGCCAGCCCGGCAGCCCAGCTGCGACAGCCCCCCCGCACACGGCTGGCGGTCCCAAAGGGGATCTGAGCCCTGGGACATGTCGAGGAGGGAAACTCCGCCACAGGCACTGCGGTGTTCTTGGTGGGGACAGGCGGGTGACAGACGAGGGGGGGCTCTCGCGGCAGGACGCCTCCTCCCCGCTCCTGCAGTGAGACTGGCGAAACCCAGCGCGCCCTGTCAGCAGCAACGGAGTCTTCCTGGGAGTGGGTTTGTGTGGCACAAAACATTTCCAGCTGTTCCAGGCGGAGGCTGAGCATACTAAGCAGCTTGGCTCTGGTGAAAGTTCAGCAGCCGCCAGGGCCCCAGGCCCCGGAGGCAGATCCATTAACCTTTTCCGCCAATATTTCTGGCACCACAATGTGCATGGGATAACATCTGCCTGAAGTGCCCCATTCACAGAAGTCTGGGGGAGACCAGATGCTCACTCTGCAGGAATCAAGCCCTTGTCCATGAGACAATCTGGGCCATGCAGCCACTCCAAGCCGTACTGGAGGTGACAGTGTTTCACTTCAAAAAGCACCTGTCCCTCAGGACCAGCATTTTTCTCTTTCTGGCTTTCATATTGTTGCTGTGCAGTTGCATTGGGACAAGTAAGACCCATTTTTTTCCCGTTAAAATTATTCACACATCTATTCAGTTTTCACTGGTTTCTCTGAGTTAAAATTTGAACCCTGGAAAGGCAGGTAAACCCGTCCTTGTAATTTTTAATGGGCAGACAGCAAATCCCTAGGAATGTGTACCAATGGCAAAGTGCATGGGATGTAACAGAAATCAGTGTCGTTCTTTACATGACATGATTAAAACAAGTATCTCGTTTAATTAGAAAAAGAAAGATCGCAGACTCATTCCCAGGATGTTATCTGTGCAATTACTTTATGTAACATTATTAAAAATTAATTTTCCCCAGAACCTCAACAATTTAATAAAACACGCCTGGTCCTCAGCAGCAGCTGCAGCTGTGCCAGTCCACTGGCATCCTCCGGGCAGCGGGACTCGGTGCCGCGGGCCCCCCCGGGCTGTCTGTCCCTCGTGCTGGGCACATCCAGCCCTGGGTCAAAGCACCTCTGCACAGCCCCCTACTGCCGCAGGCTCAGCAGCCCTCCTCGCACCGGGTACCGCAGCCCTCCTCGTCACAAGCTCACCGTCCCCCCTCTCCAGGGGCTCGGCATCCCCCATCTCTGTGAGCAAAAATCCTCCTTCTCCAAGGAATCGGCATCCCCCCTCTCTGGGTGCTCGGCATCCCCCGCCTTTGGGGGCTCAGCATCCTCCCTCTCCAGAGGCAAAGCATCCGTCCTCTCCGGGAGCAAAGCGTTCCCCTTCTCCAGGGAATCAGCACCCCACTTTCCAGGGGGACAGCATTCTCCTCTCCTCTTCGCTAGCTGCCCAGCACCCCCATCGCACCTCGCCCGGGGCGGCTGCTCGCACCGAGAGCGCTGCCCGCTCCGTTCCGGGACAGAGCCCCCGCCTCGCCGCGCCGCCGGCACCTTCCGCCCCGGCACCAGGCAGAGCGTCCCCAGCCCCGGCCAGGGCATCCTGCGCCGAGGGAACCTCCGCCCCGGCATCGGACAGCGCATCCCGCAGCCCCGGGTACCGCATCCCCCGCCGCGGCCCCGGGCAGCGCGTTCTCCGCCCCGGCCCCGAAGTTCTCCCGCGGCCGCCTGCCCTTACCGATCCGGATGACATGCGGCATCCCGTGCGAGCTCTGTCCCCAGAAGCCGCCGACCAGGAGCGCTGCCCAGTATTCCCAGAGGACGCGGCGAAGCGCCGGCCAGAGATGGGGCATCGTTGGGGAGGGCGCGGGCCGGCGCGGCCCTACGGCCCCAGGGGCAGCGGGGACGCGGGCGGCTGCTGCCCGGGGCTCAGGCGGAGCGGCCGCTCG